>VZTO01015769.1:0-34560 GCA_013400615.1 Syrrhaptes paradoxus | reverse complement strand
CACCAAGGCTAGCTTCTATCTCTTCTTTTTTAAATGTGTTTAACCTATTTTTAATATGTCTTTTAGTAACGGTTGTTTATTGAACAAAAACATGAACAGAAAATTTTATGTAAAAATAAGCATGCATGAGGATCATTTTAATAGAGCTNCAAAACCAACAAACCAACCAACCCCTGCTGTAGAGAGGAAGGATGCTGTGTGGTTTGGTAAAAGGCTGTAATATTAGCAAAGTAACTCCTGGAGCGTGACATGAGCAGCTGAGTCATTTATAGCTCGTACTGAGACAAATTGCTGCTGAAGGATGCTTGTTACTGCGTGGCTGCTGCTACAGCTGTTAGATTGCCTGGTTAAGAGCAAAGTAAACTTGAGCCTGGTAAGAACTGTTGTGAAAAAGTAGGCTCCAGATAAGCGTACTTTAATCTCTGGAACATTTGATTGTTTCAGCAGCATTTTCTAGTGCCTGAAGTTTTCAAATGTGCAAACATGTTCATGACAGTGACATAATTAGCAATTTCTAAGTTATTCTTCTCTATGAATCCACTAGTAATAGCAGCACTTTTTTTACTGTTTTACTCTGTGTCTTAGTGTAGTACAAAGATGCTATTTTAGGTCACTGTGTTGATCTGTTATATATCTGATGGGGTTTGAGTGGGTTTAATATGAACCTGGGAGTATGCTCTCCTTGCAATTATGTAAAATTAATCCTTTCAAAAACTTGAATTCGGTTTATGGTCTTTGAACATCTTCTCCATTGGAAGATTGTTTTGATAGATTAGTTGTTGATAGTTATTTTTTTTTCAATGCACATTTAACTGCTTATGGTAGACATTCCGGTAACTATCAGTCGAATATTTTAATATGTAAGATACTGTTTGAAATTAAATTTTAAGATGAAGAGGGCTTCTACCTTCTGTAATAGTGTCCTTGCCTCCCAGCTCCCAAATGTTTTTTCCAAGCAAGTAGACTCAAAACTGAGCATCAAGAAAAGCTCATGAGCCCCTGCCCTGGTGCACTGTGGCATGGGTGAGAAGGTAGAGTTTTTAACAAGCCCTGTGTTCTACACTGGTCTGAAAGAAGTTGGCATGTTCATGGGGACTTGAAACTATATCACAAAATTTCAGAATGCCATTTCCAAGACGATACAGCAATGTAGGTTAAAGTTAGGGGGAAAAGAGGGAGCAGTTCCCCTTCTCCATTAGGGAATTGTAACACTTCCACTTGCAGTCTGCTGGAGGAGCTGTTAGTGGCAGCTTGGAGGAAGGGTTGCTTGTTAGTGTCCTGTGTGATAATCGGGCTCCTGAGTAATTAACCAGTGACTCTGATAAATATATCCTTTCCACTTCCTGAATCACATTATTTCTAACACTAAGCATGGTTAGTTGCCAGTTTGCTTACAGACGCGGCACTACGACTTTACAGGCTAAATAACTAAGGACCTTCTTGGGCGTCATACCTCCCACTAGCCATGTAACCTCTTGTCATTTTTCCTTTTGGTGCTATTTTTCNCGTGTGTCTTGACCAGAGAGCTCGGAGTGCTACGATAGGTCTTTATCATCGGTTTCATCCAGTCACTTCTTTCTGTCACCCTGGATGGTCTCAGTTTCTAGCAGTGGCTTATATGAAAGTATACAGCAGTTCATAGCTCTTGTTCCAGCTCGTTAAGTATAAATTAACAGATGGCACCAAGGGAAGACATGTTAACTACATCAAAAAATCACATATTTTTAAGGGTGCTGTTGCATGAAAACATGTTTGAATTATTCAGTCATGGCAGTTTAATTCCTATAAGTATTATTTCTCTGTGCCAGTGTGGGGTTTTTTGTAGATTGGAAATAAATTTCTCTAATTAGACTAGATATAATCTTTCAGAGATAAGTAAATTTAAAAGAAAGTACTGATTGTGTGGGGGGGTTTTGACTTTATGTGCAGAATGTTTGATAGGACTATAAAAAAGACCAGATATTTTCAGGAACAGATTGAGTCACTAGCAGTGTTAAATAGTCCAGATTAATGAAAATGTCTCTTGAGTCTTTGGGGAGCTCAAATGCTTGTGTATTTCTCTAGCTTTTCTGTGAAGGATGATTTTCTCTCCACAAAATTTTCTTGCGGCTTCTACCGTTACTGTATTTTTCTCAAGCTTACGTGACTTTCACTTTGCTATTTCAGATTCTAAATATCTAGCATGTATGTACGAGAACTGCCTCTTTTGCTGTGCACCCCAAGAATTCCCCAGTGCAGTGGTAATTTTGCAGTTTACAAACAACCTTTCTCTGTGACCTTGCAGTCATAGTGCCTTGTTGTCAGCCTCAGTTCCTGGTTGAACTCAGGATGCAGTTGCCCAACGTTCCAGCTGGGCTGGCATAGAGACGCCAGTTATTGCACACAACTACATTGTTCTGTTAGTATTGATACGCTCAAATACTTAAAAGTAATTATTTTTTCCAAGCTTATTTCTAAAGGTGCAGGTCTTTCAGGTGTTCTTGGACAAATCTAGCAGACTTCAGGAAGTTGTCTCGTGTATGAATTTTCCAGAAATTGGCTGCAAGCCCAAAATTTGTCTGCAAGGGTTAATCTGAAGAGCACCATACTTAGGTCTTATTTTGACATGAAAGCTTTTTGTATATTTTTATTTTTACCAAGATTTCTGTTCCAGATGTCACTTCCCAGCCTTTCAGCTCATCAGACTCAAGAACCTTAAATCAGTCGCTTGGACACTGAGAACCTCACAAAGTGTTGAACACTTACTGAAGATGAAGCGCTTTGCCTAGCACCATAGGAGACCACAACAGTAGATGATGACTAACAATCTCTTTCACTACAGTTCATCTTTTGTAATCACAGAGTCTTCTCAGCTTTCTGTTTCTCAGGCCATGTGCAATAAACTTGCTTGTGAATGGAGCAAGCAGACTGTCTTCCACTGCAGTCCTGGTTCTTTCGGAGATCTCGTCCATTCTTGACATGAATGAGCTGGGGGTCTTGTGGAGAAAAAAAAATCAGTCTTGAACGACCGATGACAATTGTAATATGCATATGTGAAGTGTTGCACAATCCCTGCTGTGTCTTGAATGTTGACTTTTTATGTGGGGTAGTTATACAGTGTTTTTGCCTGCATCACCAACCTTCCAGAAAAAGCAAATTAAAAAAAAACACCAGAGCTTCATAAAAGGAAAAGCTGATACCCACAAAAATTGTAAAAAGCCTCACTATATCCACTCTACCCTTTTGAGCTCACTGGATAACTAACAGTAATAGAAGACTTCCATCCCCCACTNCTTTTTTTTTTTTTAATCCACCTTGAATAGCAGTTGATCAGAAGGATTTAATATCATGGTTATTAACTTGTTTTCTGCTTTAATGAAATCTACATAGTTTGACTATAGTAACATGAAGGAAAGAAAAACCCAGCACACAGTAGTAATTTGTGCAAGTACATTGCTTCTAGGCCCTTACAGATTCAAGTATCGTAGAGAGCCAGACCCTCGTCCGTGTGTCTTGACCAGAGAGCTCGGAGTGCTACGATAGGTCTTTATCATCGGTTTCATCCAGTCACTTCTTTCTGTNAAAAAAAGAAAAAAAAAGAAAAAAAGACGTTAATTTCTTACCAGACATTAACTGAGAGAAAACATTTCAGGTGCTGGAGTGAGAATTATAGTAGGTACTAAATTCTGCATTCTGTTTCCAGCTCATCTTTGCCTAGTCCCTTCATTTGCCGTTGTAGCTCCCTCCTGGTTTGCAGGCTGCTGCTGCTGTGCTTGTTTGCACTCAGTGTGACTCTGATTTCTTGAGTCTTTTTCTGAGCTCTGTGGCTTTGTCAGTCTTTTTGTACTGGCAGTCCCTGGTCTGACACAAGTCTTCATCAATCTCTCTTGCTTGCTTTGACCTCGTTCCTTCTGTCGTGTTTAGCCATTTCTCTTTCTTCTCTTGATCCTCTCTCGTCTCTATCTTTCCTTCTTTCCAGTACCTAGCTTCTTATCCAAACTCAGTCTTTGCTTCCCACTCCTGAATTTGTGGTCTTGAGCACATTGCACTTTGCAAATCCACTGTGAGCAGTATTTGCAGGTAGAAACTGTGAGATGTTGGATGAAAGTACTTTCAGGGTGTGTTCAGCATCCAAGGAGTCTGACCATTTATATATATTTATTACTGAGCACCTGTTAGCCAACATTCTGCAGAGATTTATAGTTTGGGTAGATTTTGGTGGAGAAAAGAATTGTAAATTACACACAAAGACCAAACTGAAGAATTTGCATGTCCAAATGTCTTGGAAGAGTTTCTTGCAGTGATTTTTTTGTTTGTTTGTTTTTCCCCCGTCTTCCCTCAAAACCCAAGGAAAAGTGTTTCTTTCTTAGCAGTGATTGAACTATTTTGAAGATGTTAGTACAGAAAGGTTGGCAAAGTTGTGATCTAAAACCAGAGCCTTGTAGCATGAACTACTGGCTTACCTGAGCAGCCTTTCATTCCAGGAGACACATGTAATTTTTATTTTAAAACTGTCGATTGAGGAAAAACAATCCAAGATGATGCTTTTCCATGGAGGAATGGACATTATTTTAAATTGTCAAATGTGTCATCAAGTTTTCCATGTGGATTTTGTTGGCTAAGGGTGTGGAGGAATGTCGCTTTCTATAAGATATTTTCAGTTCAGAAATTATGAGAATTTTACCCACAATATGGAAAAAAAAAAAGGGAATGCAGCTGAATTAATGTAGTCTCAGACATGAGTATGTGGAAATGAGCAATTACGTATGTTAAAAACACATTCCAATTTAACGTAGTGAATGTTTCCATTTTGTGCTTGAGGTTATAACAGAAGACACAACACTTTGAAAGGGATTAGGAGAAATTAAAGCCCTACTGCTTCTTGTTATTACTTTGAACTTTAGATGAAGATTACCATCTCTTAACACCAAGCTTGTGCTCAGACTATGTATTGTATGTGGTTTGGAGAGCTGTTGAAACCCATATGTGTGAGGTCCAGTGCTGAGCCTGCTTCCAAAAGAAGAGAGCCCCAAAGAGATGCAAAGGTAATTGCACAGCTTAGCCATAAGCATCTCAAGCTAGGAGCGTGATATGTGTTCCCCTGATATTATGGAAAAGGTCGATGAAAATGCAGTCTATTTCCATAATATTTTTAAACAGCAAAATTGGTAAATTAGAGATGCTGGGAAATACTAGAGTTAATGAATCCCCTACACAGTTCAGTAAAAGTTATTTGCTTTTAAAGAGAAAGGCTTTCCAATAGCATTAAAAGTAATTTCACAGCTTAAATGAATTCAGTCATGCCTCTGTAGTAAAGAGTGCATTACCCTTTTTATTACCATTTGTGAAAACTGCTCTTAGCTACATTTGAATTCAAGACATAATGGTTGTACTGGTCTGTGCATGATTGAAAGGGACAGATCTTATTTTTGAGGAGATATTTCCTAATAAATACATCTGTTTATCAGAGAGTTTCAGAAGGGAAATTATTACTTATTTACTGAATTTAAATATAAAGGGCAGCTTTTTATAGCATAACCTTTAGTAATTACTCTAAATATACAGCAGCTACTTTTTAGAATATGTTAACATGTATTAAGGACAGATATGACTCTGATAGGGAAAGAACTATCAGCTATTAAAATATCTCCATTTATTTAAAGCTAAATGTAAGATTCCCTGGTATCTATTTGAGGCAGATATCCAGTATTTTGAAACTATTTTTTATAATTTCTTCAGATTTTATCATGTTTCCAGTGATTGCAACACCTAGATTACATGTAGAGACAGGGATAATCTGCCTGCACATCCTTCAGTTTCCCTTTGAAGTTTCCAGCTATATTTATTGGTAATGACTGCTTGAGCTCTTTCCATTCTCGTCATAGAGCAGACAAACAGTGACAGTCTTTAATTGCTGCCAGGTATTTCTGAATTGGAAATAGTCAGTTCGGAGAGGCTGAGTTTGAGGCAGAAGCAGATTTGGTGCCCTGTTTCCATTCAGCATTGCAAACTTGTTTAAGATGGGAAAATCAAAATTCTTTGCTTACTGTAGGCTGAGGGTAAATGGGCCTAAGATGGACAGAAGTCTGTTAAAATACATAACACTTTAAACGGGCAATATTGTGGACCATATACTTTATTTTAGAATTAAGCTTTACGGAAACAACTGATTTTACTTGATTGATGTCTGTTATTAACACACCTTTCAAGTGGAGTTTATCATGTGGCTTTATAGGTACAGCTGAATTGTTCTTGATACTGATTTTTAAAAAATCTAACTAGGTGCAAACATTAAAAATTCAGAAATAAGCTGAAATGTAGCTCTCTCAGAGAGAGCATCGCTGGGTCTGACTTCTTTTTGACATAATGCTGGAAAGAGTGAGTGCTGTATTTAAAAAAAAAAAAGAAACAAAACAATATACAGACTCAACTGGGGATAGTCCTTCAGTCTTTCTAACTTTTGAATAAGGTCGGAATTGTGCTGTGGAGCATGTTCCTCTATGTCAAGATGGCACAGCAGATTCAGTCCTGCATCCAGCCAACATCCAGAACACCATATCCTCGCCCTTTCAGCAAGAATCTCGATATTGACTGGCAACAAAAATAGTCATGAGTTTAATTTCTGGATTTTTATGTATTTACACACACACACCCCCCCAACTGAAGAGGGGAAGGCGTTTCATTCATTAAGACTTTCACAATGCTTTTTTGTTTTTTTAAAGACTGTTAATGAGCTAATGAGGTTCAAAAACCTTTGGAAGAGGCAGACTACGTGATGAGGAGCAGTTGAGTGTTCAAAGTTACCAGCACATCGTTTGAATTAGGCTTGCAACAGGAAGATTTCCATGGAAGATTGCCTCATGTACCCAGCAGAATAATAGTGTGTTTTCGTTGCTCAGTGAAAGTTTTGTTGAGCAAAATCGGTCTGTTTTGCAAAAATAAGCTGCACAAATTGAGCTATTCTAGTTTTCAGATCAAAGGTGGGTGACAGATTTGTCTTTACAAGGAGAAAGCCATAGGGATTGTTTCTTGATGTCAGAAAATAAACTAGGTTCTTAGTCGGTACTCGTAATACGGGACACCAGAAATGTTTTTCAGCTCATGATTCTGCTTTACTTTGTCTGTGGTACAAAGTCTGAGTTCACACCACCTCCTGCATCCTCTTTTTTTTTCATTAGACATAGAGACCCCAGAGCAGGAGGATTTAAATGCTGCACTGCAGAAGACACCTTAGTCTGAAGATCAAGTCTTCCTCATTGTTCAAAGAACATAATGGAACAAACCCACCGTGCAGAGTTAACATTGCTGTATCAGAGCCATTTATTGCATGCTATGGAAAACAGCCAGAATCTATCTTTGGAAACCAGGCATACCAAAATAAATCCCTTTTCCTCACAAACTGGAATTGCTTTCTTATCAGAAGATTTTTTTTTTTTCTTCTGCTTTTTGCCTGTTTCTGAAAGCAGATGTTTGGCAGCCGACTGCTCCCAGATTCCCAGCATGGAAAGATCCAAGATCTCTTGGTTAGCTGGAGCTGACTCTGGTCCCCCAAGCACTGGTCCTGTTCTCTGAGCAATGAGTCAGAACATGAGAATTCCTGACGTGCATTTCCCTAGGCCAACGTTCATGTGTTACAAATGATTTTTTTAAAAAGTTACATATATCCTTTCTTTACAGTGGTTTGAGGTTGACGGTTTAGCACCTTCTGTTTTAGGGTTCCAGAGCTGAAGACAGTGGTTTAAGCCTTTATTGGGAACACCAAAAAACTGTGATGTGCCATAACCTCCAGGCACCATGGACAAGTAGCGTGTTATGCAAGAACTATTTCTAATGTATTAAAGATTAACATTTATGTAGAGAGTTAATCAAGAGTAAACATCCTGTGCCGATAAGGTAATAATCATTTTCCATTTAATAACTACCTTTAAGAGTTCCCCAAATTAGACCTAAAGTGTGCTTTTTATACCCAGACATTGGTTCATGGAGTAGTCAGTTTTTTAGGAATTGTTATGTTTATAGTGGCTGACCTTTTTTATTTGAATTTTCATCTTCATTATTAAGTAAAGGTAAATATGTTACTTTTCCATTGTTGCACTTTTAGTTATAAGCACAGGTAATCATTTAGGCTGATGAAAATACTGATTAGTCTCAAAAATATTAAGTTAATGGAACTGCAAATATTTATTAAAGGAAGCATAAATTTGCCTCAGATCTACTTGTTAAAAACACATGTTACTGATGCTTTTAGTTTTGAAATCAATTCTTTAGAGCTGTGCACTCCTGGGTTTTTTTAGTGCATGTAGCCTACTTTATTTTAGGTTAAACATTTATTTTAAGATAAAGCATTGGGTTTAGATAATTAGTTTCAGTAGACGCAGGTAACTCGCTGTGTTAGTAGCTGGAGTACTAAAGATCTAGAATTAAAAGAACTCATAACATTACATATACTGAAAATTTTTTTCTACCAGTAACACGTCAAAAAAAGATGGCATTGCTGTGTGGACTGTGAAAATTTCAAGAACATTTTTTCAAAAATTAAAAAAGATTAAATGGAGAAAAATTTGAATAAGAAAAACAATGTAGTATATTCCTAGGGGTGAATTGAGACACCCAGTTATCAGTGAAGAAAGAACCCAAAATCTAGGAAGCACTGACTGTAATAAACATTCTTTGACACCTGTAATTTGTATAGGCTGAGAACCAAAGCCATTATTCATTTTGTAACATTAATTTGCATTTTGCAGTTCCAGCTAATTGGGTTTCCTAATTGAAGTTTACATTTGACATAAAATACAATAAAAGCACATAAACCAATAAGGAAGCGATGAGAAGATGAGTAAGAAAGCCAGTGATGCATTCAGAAGGGTTTTCTCTAAACACAACTTGAAAGCATGGTCATAACATTTCCAGATGTTTTTGCAAGTGTCAGAGCTCCGAGATTCCGCACAGTTTGTAACCAAAAGAAAAAGGTCACCTCTAATCAGGGGAAGCCTGGTGCAAGACAACTTGCTTCTGCTGAACCTTTCTTTGGCTGTATCTAGTATTTGACAGTACAGAAGCCATAGGTATGCTTATTTCTCAAGTTTGCTCAAGCTTTATGATGAGCTATTAAAAGTTGTCTCACAGTCGAAATAAGCTTCTAACTCTCAGAAATGGAGCAGGAGATTGTCAGTTGTACTCTGGAGGTGATTAAGTGTAACTCTGTGTGATGGGTTAGCCCTGGGCTGGGGGCCAAACCACACACACCCGCTCATGCAGTTTCCCCCCTCCAACGGAGGATAGGGGAGAGTATTAAAGGGANAAAGGGATGATCTTCCGGAGGGTCCTCACCTATATACTGGGCATGACGTGTATGTTATGGGATAGATTATTGGTTACTCTTGGTCTCAATCCTGAACCTAAGGTCAAATCCTGGGCTAGTAACTGGGGCTGTGCTCCCTCCCAGCTTCTCCGATCTGCAGACCCTGGCAGCACGTGAACGTGATTTCTTATCAGCTTTCTTCTGTGCACAAATACAAAACACAGCCTCTTGCTAGCTATTATGAAGAGAGTTAACTCTGTCTCAGCTTAACCCAGGACACCCTGCTCCTTAGCGTACTTTAGAGAGACTTTAGTGTTGTCCCAGGACAATAGGACTTGCTTTCTCTTATGGGTGGCTGCCCTTAAATTAATGCCAGAAAATTTGATTGCTTTCATGATTTTTTTCATCTTCCTTGAAAAACAATCCAGGCACTTCCAAGGCCACCTTTCCCTCATGGTTTAGTTGTAAAAGAACACACCAAAAACTAGTTTGCAGAAGCAAATGGGATTAGTAGGTGCTTGAAAGCAGTGTTTCTGGGGTCACTCCCTGTCCAGTACCAGCAGAAGAGAAAACCACAGTGAGCACGTGTTACATTGCTTACTACCCCCATCTGTATTTAAATCTCTTCCTGTTACAAGCTGTATGCTGCTTCTCTTTGCAGGAGTGTAAAGTATTGGTAGGGATGTTACAAGAAAAGTGTCTTTGGCGAGGCACTATGTCTTCAGCTTGGGAAGGAGGATGCAAATGTAGCATCATAGGACTCTCATCCCTTCAGGGTGTCTTCCAGTGCAAAGACAGCCTCCGTAGCTCTCCTCTTGTTTTGAAGTTCCTAATGTTTCTATCGGTCAGCTGTTGGCTGGGTGTTTCAGTTTGTGTGTAATTTAAGCTGTCGTATTTTGATTAAAGGGGAAGAATGTCAGTTATTTAAGATTTTTAAGGTTTTCAGAAGTTAAACCTGCTTTAACAGTGATGTTAATGTCACAGATAAAACATCTGCATCTCAGAAAAACCTTCAGCTAGCTGTTTTTGGATATATTTCTTGGACTGTTTCTCTCAGTTGCTTAACTTTCATTTTACTTGTTCAAGGGCTGTCAGAAAGGTTCCCAAACTGGCTGAAGATGTCACATCAGCTAAATACATTGGAAGGTGGCTTGAAATTTTTATAAACCAGAATCCTATGAAATGGAGATAAACGGTGAAGATGTTTCCACTGTAGTCATTCGGTTGAAGTTATTTATATTTCATCTGCTTCTATATTTAATTATGTTGCAATTTAAGTTCCAGTTGGAATACAGCTGCAAGATGACATATGATGCTTTTAAGCAATAACATAGTGCTGTTCTTTCCTGGAAAAAAGTTGTATATCGGATAAATTATGTCATAGTTGACAGGCAGGATTAATTTTGACAGTAAGCTTTAAAGCCATGTGGTTGGAAAAAAATTCAGTGGATGTGCATATTTGCTGAGGAATCTGTATTTGCAGATTATTACGTGTGTTATGAATTGCAAATTAAGACTACTCGAAACCTTCACCACCTTCTGTGCTCGCAACTGTGTTTTCAGTCTCCATGATTGGAAAAGCTTTTCTCCTACTAAATTAGAAAATGCTAAAAGAGTAACTCTCAGCTTGGTTAGCTAGTTTGGTTGGTAATGCGGTTCAGTAGCCATAACTAAATAATGGCAAACTACGAAAGCATGCATTTTGCTAGTTACCATTTAAAAAAAAAAAAGCAAGAAAACGTGTTTGAGAAAGGGAAAAAATTGTGAATTTTTATGCTGACTTGTATAGCACTTTTATTTTAAAGTAATCTTGAATGCTTCTTAGGGGGAGACTGAACTGTAGGGAGAAGCAGCATGTGCTGCAGAAGAGCTGCGAACGTGCTGCAAATGGCAGCAGGAACTGCGAGAAACCACTGGGGAATAGTAATAGTTTATCCTTCAGTAGGAAACTCCAACTAGCATAGCTACGTTGTTGGGACATCCATTATTTTTGGTTGGATTTTGTACTGGATAAAATCTTGGATGGGGGTGAGGAAAAAAACAATGGAGGAGTGGAAAAGTCATAGCTTATGTGTCTCTTTATAGGTACAGATTTACAAGCTGCCTGAACACAGAGGTCACTAGGTGCTTGTGCACAGTGTAGCATTGCTATGTCTGGTAGAGCTGAGACGTCAGTGCTGTGGAACTAATGCTTCAGAGGTCTATGAAGATGGGGGAGATAAGGGAAAAGAGGATTGCTTTGGGCAGTGGGGCTCATTCCCTAAATATTTTGAACTAAGATAGTGTCTAATTTTGGTGTTCTTTTAGTCATGGGAGGAGACAAAAGCTGAACCTAGGGAAAAAAAACTCCACTGTAGTACAGAGACATAGGCTGTAGTGTACCAAGTTACACATCAGGGCTGTTACCCTCTTGCATCCAAAGAGTGGCTGCCTCGTACCGTCACTGATTATAACTGCAACTTCAATCTGAGGCGTATGTGGTAGATAATGGTGAAAATCCTATGACTTTGTGTTATATTTCACAAAGCGCTACCTTTTTGAAATTACACCTCCATTGGTGGTAACAGAGCGCATCTGTTCATCAAAACAGCATTTTGGTGTTTAGGAGCAGGGCTTAGATCTGTTATGAACCCGATCCCATTAAACTCAGTGTGTTATGCTGGAGTCCTGTCATTCTTGGAAAATAAAACTGCTGAAACTGTAAGTGTTAAACATATTGATACCAAGAGTCATATGAAGGCATCACTAGTTGTAACATTCTTGGAGAATAATGACATTATGAACAGCGTCTGCCTTGCTGGATGCTGTGGTGTTTTGTGTGAAGTACAATTTGGAGTGGCAGATTTAATGTAATTACCGTGAAGTTGATAGCATTAACAGTTGCAGTTTCTCTTGCACAGCTGAACAGCTAGAGTCAGTGCTACATTGCAGTGGGAGCTGTGCAAGCGTAAGTAAAGACACAGTCTTGTCCTCTAAGAGCTTCTTGTTTGAATTGACATACATCCTGCTAAAGAGGTCTGCTCTGGGAAGTGGTGCTTGACTCCAGCACCAGATGGGAGTCCTGTGTTCAAGCTTGCCCAGCTGCTGGCTGTGTCCACACTGCCAAGGATGGGTAGGCGCTTTGCATGGTTCAGAGTGCTTCAAACACGAGGTTGGAGCTGGCAGCCACAGGAGTGACATGGTGGCATGGTGCTGAAGTGATCATATTGTGTCCTGGGAGTTGGCTGAGGGGAGGAAGAACATAGACTCTGAATTTCAGAGCCAGAAGTGTTTGCCTAATAGTATCAGGAAATGTTTCCACGGTACAGTTGTCAAATTGCCTGCTGATTAAACACGTCATGATGAAAAAAACCATAGTAATCTCTTCTGCCAGAATCTATGAAATTTCACATTGCAGTTTAATATTGCTAATGAAGTCACTTCTATGCCAGACTAAAAAGTCTCAAACTATAGAATCAAGACCTATCTTTGGGTATTTGTTTGCTGATAGTGCTGATATTCTTTTATTCTGTACTGTTGCTGAGTGAGTATGCAGTGAAGCTTTTTTTCTTTTTAACTATTAATCTCAGCCTTGAAAAAAAGGTCGTTGTCCAACAGCAGCAAACATAGGCATGTGCTGTGGTTCAGCCAGGCAGTTGTCACCTGGATTCTCTGATGCATGTTTCTTGTAACCGTGTGAAGGAATGTGTGCATCACTCACTGATCCTGAAGTTACAGCAAATGCAAAATACCAATTTGAGACCTTCAGATCTTTCGAACTAAATTGTTCTCTAATAATTGTAGCACCTAGTTGGTACTTATCATATTTTTAAGGGATTTTATGCTGTGTTGTCTTGATACTGTGAGTACTCTGGTTTACCGAAGCATGTGGGTAAGTGAGGCTCTGTGTGCTGCAGGAGTAATGAGGTCAAGTATTGAATCCAAGCTGGGGTTTAAGAATCTGTTAACCAAGTATAGTTTACGTGAATATTTGCATATGAGCTATAGGCATGGATTAGGAAAATGGAGTGGTAATGGGGATGGGGGGAAGAATCCAATGAAACAGGCATTATTTCTTACAGTGTTTACAAGATGGATGTCTCCTTTGCTTTGTTGCAGTTATAAATGGCATATCTTGCCCTGTTGCTGATTTCTTCACTTGATTGCACTGAACAACAAAGGTGGTTCATGTCACTAGAGTGGTTAAGAGTGTGTGTAATGTTTGCACAAACACAAACTTTCTGGACATATGCTTCTACTATCCGTAATCTGGTACACCACAATTACAGTGCCCAGCTTCCTAATGAGTTGGTATTTTAACCTAAGATGTATCTGTTTCATTGACCACACTGATAAACTCCTTTCACTCTTCCAGCAATTTCTATTTAAAGAAGTGTTAAGTATTTCATTCACAGGCTTAGGGTGTAAGAGGTCCAGCAGCAAAATTCATTATAAGGCTCTTGCACTACATGCGCTAGAACAATGCTAGAGGAGATAAGGGGAGAGAATGATTATTATTGCAGGAAGAGTTGAAATAGTCTGGGGAAAAATAAATCTGCACCAGTGTGTTTAAAGGATGATGTTTGCATTCCTCTATGTCATTTCTATAGTTGTGAAGCTATACTGTAAAACTTTACCAAAAAAACTAAGTCTTATTCCCTCCTTGTGGTCCTATATCGATTCATCATATTTTTCAATTGACTTGTGAGGATTGTATCTCCCGTAAGGCAGGAGATGGCTTTTTTGTCAAATTTTATGTCTGCTCCTTTGTAATGTTCCGAGTGCCATAAGCAATGTGCATATGAAATGGGTGCCAAACTTCCACATGTTCCCCTTTTTAGTGATAAAGTTTAAAAAAAGCACTGGAATCGTGTGTAGTCACGTATAAATAAGTGCTTTAGTTGTATCTTGGCTACTGTAACATGTTTTACAGAATGGTAAAAAATGAAGGGTTTCAGTCCCCAATTATGCTCTTTCATATATCAAAAATGACAAAACCTTAGTTGAAACACATTCTGCGCTTGTGCACTTCATGCTCTGTATCCAGCTACTGGTATATAGTGTTTCAGTACTCAAGTGCTTGCCTTTATCATTAATGCAGTATACAGCTACATAACTATGTATCACTTATGTAGAAAAATAGTAGTTCTTTCCTGCCTTCCCCCCTTTCCCACTGTACTCCTGAGCATCCTCCTAAAGCAGAGCTTTGATCCAGTGTCCTCTCTGGCTCCGACATCCTCATGTCACCGCTCCTGTAAGGTGGTCCTGTCCACCCTATGACTCCGTGTCCAGAGCTGGATGTGCATGGCCCAGGCTCGTGAGACACATCCCACGCTGTATGGAAGAGGCGCGTGAAGCAGCTGCTCACGAGGGCGAGCTGTGGCTGGGTATCGCTTGCATAGCTGCTTTCAAAAAGCAAAGCTTTGAAGTGCTTCAAAGAACCCGGTGGTATGTGTACCTTTTGATAAAAAGGATGTTCAGTACAAATATGAGAATATACTGAAATATTAAGATAAGCAAATTCTGTGGTTGTGAACAATGATTCCTAGGGGAGAGCTGATGGTGACCAAAGTGTACCTAAGCAAAACCGTGCTTTCACCCGGTTCATAATGGCTGAATAAACAAACAACCTTGATTAAAAAGAAAGTGGACCAAAGCACAGTAGTGACTGTTGGGTGTTGCTGCCCTGTACTAGAAGAGACAAGTGATGGGTGAAGCGAAGGTCTTCATGCTACTGAATTTTTCTAAACATCAGATCAAATGCGTTAGTTTTATAGATTTTGTTGCCAACGCCTAACAAATAATGGGACTAGCCATGTCTTTTTCAATGGATAACCTTCCTAAAATGTTTTTACTTATGTTGAGGGTTTTTTTTTTTCCTCCTCTGGAAAAAATGAGGTTAGGGTTTTGGCAGTCTGTAATGTAACAAAACATAGTTCATTTCATGCCAAACACCAGCACTTGATATCAATAATCTTTGACTCAACTACTGCTCTTGGGTACATTTATCATTCCCATTGTTCCATAACACAGCAGGAAAAACAGTCTTTAACAATTGCTAGCAGAGAAAATCTGCACACAGGGGGAGCTGAAACAGTTCTTGCAGTTGTGTAATAAAACCCCAAAATGTTGGCAGTGCTCTGGACCTGGAAGGGGATTTTTGTTGGTCAGTTCTAGCAGCGGTTTCAGGCCGGTGCACATCGTTCTTTTCACTCTGTGTGTGTGGTATTGAGTTACACTGCACATACAACATGTAATCCTTACAGCATGTGTTTTTTCTCCTTACCACCCAAAAGGGATGTGTAGGGAATATATGACTGGTAAATTGTGACAGTGTGAATTTGAATTTCCCTATTGAATGAATGGCAGTATAAACCTGGGTGGTATAGTCAGATCAGGCTTTTCTAGTGTACAGTGGTGGTAGCCTCTGCTTTTGAGCATGTGTACCTTTTAAGGGAAAAGAAGATACAGGGTATTTCCCTCTGTTTTCTTCCCAGTAGGAGTGACTAAAGCACAGAATATTTTCTTCTCTCCTGTACCCCTCTTCCCATTGTTTTAATCACAAACCATGCTTAGAAACAGCAGAAATAGTTTTAATTAAACTTCAGGTGAAGATCCTTCTGACTTCAAAGGATAAAGAAGATAATTTAAGAAACAAAGCTATTTCCGAGGAAAGAACAGGATGTCTCCCCTGCTCCCAGTTAGAGCAGCCTAGTTCTTTACATTTGGGAAAACAAATTGAAGCTCTTTCAGGCTTTGGTGTGTTGTTGTTGTCTTGATGCTGTATGAAAGTGGAAGAAGAGACTTCCATATCTTTAGGAAGATATGAAAGTGTACCCCCTTTATTTCCTCCTCTGTGCATACTCTGTGTTTCCAGTCTTCCATGGAAGAGACCTGCTGAGTGGCAGTCCTGTTGCTGGCTGTGCATAGGCAAGTGCCTAGGATCCTCAGACCTAGTAAGTTGGTTCAACACCACTTTTGAGTATGTTTCCGCTAAACCCAACCTCTTATCTGTTAGACCACAGCACTGGTGTGGAAAGCCTTCAGACCAGCCTTGAGAGTGTTCAAGGTACAGGTCAGAGCATGAGATGTGTTCCAGCTCTCGTTCAGACCTGTCTTCTTTGCAAGCAAAGACACAGCAAAAAGAGATCAACTGCTGGCAGCTCCACGGTAGCTTTGCTGTAGCTGTGCTTTACTCTGAGTAGTAATACAGCAGGCATACAGCACCTCCCTCCCACCCTCAGCGTGTGAGCACAGGCAGTCGTTGGAGTTGCCTCGCAGAAAGGAGAGTGTGAAAGCACACTGTAGAGCTGTGCTTCGGTAGATTGATGAGGTTCCTCTTCAGCTGCAAAGATGGCAGTTGCCCGGTAACTGTGCAGTGAAGATGCATACTCTCACATCTGATGAATCATTGAGACACTTAAAACTTTTATGTCTCTCTTCCATTAAGATTTTGAGCCTCTTTGGTAATACGGTTTGATTCAAAGGGGCAGGAGTTACAGTTAGAGCGGGATTTCTTTGTTAAGAGTTGATGCATAATAAAACTTCTCACCCAATGCATGTATAAGCTTTCTAATGTGATCTCTCAAGTGTCTCAAGCATTTATTTCAAGTTAGTTATTTATTCCAGAATTTATGTCACTTTCTCTAGAGTGGTTGCATGCTTCCTTTCAGTTAGTGGGGTCATTTCAAAGGATAGTGACATATTGCACTGAATTTATGGTTCCAGATACTAGGATTTGGGTAAGTTGTTAGCCTGAGTTGTATGCCTGAGAACAAATGTTCTACCCACAAGAATAAACTTGCCTGGTCTAGGTCCATCTGAAAACACTTTTTGTTCTGAGTGCATTGAGCTGGTAATGGGAGCAACTGTGTTAAATACCTTTATCAGCATGTCTAGCAGGTGCACAAGACCTCTTTATTTTGATGGTTTTGGACTACTGGACTGAATCACTGATGTAGCAGTAGTATTTTATAATACATGAGTTCCCTTGACTCATTACCATTTTCAAGAACAAAGTCCAGGTAGGGAGTTACGTGCATTCAGGTAGTGTCTGCCTACATATCGGAAGCAGCAGTGCTGTTTTTCTAGCAGATTCGTAGTTTGGGAAAAAATAATAACATCTTTTGTAATATCTAATAGCATGATAGTTGGCACTTGTGACTAAAGAGTTTTCTGTTGTAGGAAGTCTGGCTGATGTATATATATATATATTCATAGTCTGTTTTATTGGTCCTTTTAAGTAGGAGTTGTAAAGAGCAACTTCTGCCCACTTAGCATCAGAATGGGCTCTCAGTAGAGAACAGATCTTACTACTGCTTGTGCAGCTTTCCCCAAAGAACAGGAAAAATGCTAGTTGCTGCTCTTCTACCTTCTGTCACTGAGAAAAAATCTCTTACTAATTTTTGCATGCTGCTTAAAAGTGTCTCTTGACTCCTGCCATAATGTTTAGTGAAAGGCTGTCATGTGAAAGGTCTGAATCTGTGTAAGATTTAACTCCAACGGCTTTCTTCATGTTTAAAGCTAAAGTTAGTTCTTTGCTGTTGTCAAACTGTTTCTCCTTTGCAACTCAGCTGGCTCCATAGCTATGGTAATTTCTTGGATAATGTCTTCCAGTTCATAGGCGAGGGGCAGGAGAAGAAAAGCAGCAGGGGGAAACAGTTGAAGTTAGTACAGGTGGTGTTACACTTGATGAAATACTTTGATAATGGCACTTATGGGCAATGAATCAACTCATATAGTGTAGCTTGGTTTTGTGGGACTTCAGCAATACCTTGTTTCCCTGATGATGACATTGGAAGGTGTTCAGGTTGCCTTCACGATGCCTTGCAACTTCCAGCAAACAGGTTCTTTCCTACAGGTTACTTCATTGTCATCATTTGCAGATGACCCTGTCTGACCTCATTTGTATCATTTCTCCCACACCCACTTAGTTTTCATGTTGTCAGAAGTCAGATTGCCAAAGATGCTCTCTCCTACAAGCTGACTAAAATGTCCTTTGTACAATTTGAAACTAGATACGGTTTATTTTTTTTTCTCCTCCAAGTTTAGATTAAAAAAAAGCCAACTTTACTTACTCTAGTAGTTCAGACAGAATCAGTTGGAAGAGAGGTTACATGCAGTTGGCAAGGATTTATCTTTCACAGAACTCTAGAGACTCAGTATTTGGGTTTCCCTTTTCAGATCTGGTACCCCTTGCTTTGTCTAAAATAAGAGGGGAGGGGAAAAAACCCAACCAATCCAGAAGTGCTGAAATAATATAATTAAGGTTCTTTGTATGTCTTCCTCAAGTGGCAGAAATTGACTTTGGGGTGCAAAAAATGGCTTATTTGTAGGCATAACTTCATCATAACAATTAATTGAATTGAAAAGTTGACTGTCTTTCTGCAAAATCATAGGATGGTAGAAGGATAAAGGATTTACTTACACAAGTAACAACTGTGTAGACAGATTTTTATTTTTCTTCCCCAACTTGCAAGCTAATTACTTGTATACTAAACAATAGTCTTCTGAAAGTTCACATGCTTTCGTAGAAAACTGTCAATCCAAGGCGCAGTCTCAGTGAAGCTGATCTGTTAATTAGGATCTGTCATAAAGAACCTTTGGCAGACTCTTAAATTTCTTTTTTCTTAATCAGTATTCTTGCCCAAAGTTAACCATTTGTACATAGCAGGACCACCTTCTGCATCAAAGGGAGTCTGTATCTGAGACTGATTTTAAAGTGTTTGGTTGCTTTCTGTGAGCAAGAGTCATCAAGAAAACACTGATTAATGTCTAAAACTTGAGGAAATCTTTTTCTGGAAGCTAGAGTCTCCATGCTATAAGGAAGGAAGGGCTTTCTGACAGCTCCCAGAGCTGTCTAAGATTGATAAATTGTTCAGTAAATGCCCATGAACTGATCCTGTAGCTGCTCACTACAGCTTTGTGCTGAGACTCCCTGACGATTGAAGGCTTGCTAGACACAATTCAGCTTAAGCTTCCTTAGGATTTATCCTGCTAGCCATGAACTCTGATCAGAAAGGATCCATAGCAAGGAGACTGCTCCTTTCGATACCAGTGCCTTTTTTTCCGGCTTACACATTAAAAAGGAAACTAGCTCTTAATGACCACATGAGGGTGTGGCGGAGGTGGTAGGACAGAAAGTTGTTACACTTGCTGTGTGACCTTCTTCCTTTTAAGAGTGTACTGATTACCAGAGACTGAAGTGGAAGCCTTTGAAATGCATCTGACAGGTAATGCTGAATGAGATATGAAATGTCCTGCCTTCCTGGATGTTTATGCTTTGGATGATTGCAAGTAGTACCAGTGGTCAATAGGTGGTTCACCTGGCAGTTGCTCACTTAGCTGGGCTAGAGGATTATAGAATCTTTTGGATACTAGTGCAATACAAGGGGAAGATGTGAAGGCTGTTCTTTTCTCNTTTTTTTTTTTTTTTTTTAAGACAAACTATTGTCCCCTCTGGAGAGGAAGGTTAAATTCTGGATACAAATCAAAATTGGAATACATAAGTTCTCATTATTAAATAGTTGGACATTATGAAATGCCCCCCATTTTTTTAAACAGCGTAAGTGAGGAGTTTATGAAGGATTTGTTTCAGAAGGAATAAGTTTCTTAAAAGTAGCAAGTTTGGACTTACACAAGGCAGACAGAAAAAGGTAATAGGAAACAACTAGGAAGAGAACGGTAAGTAAATAACCAAGATAAAGTCAAAAAAGCTTTAATCTTTTCAATCTGATTTGAAATAACAGATTTGGTTTGGTAAACTTGGTTCTGATGTGGCACTCATTAAAAATGAATCTTTCTGGTTACTTGAGTAGAAGCCAGACTGGATTTCTTTCTTATTGCTAGATATTTAAATAATGGAAAATGGAGGGGAACAGAAGAAAAGATATGTTTACTTGTCACCAAAGGGACTCTTGCCTGGCCTTGGGGTCAGTGTATGGAGAGATGATAAAAAATTGAGTTCTGTGTTAGTGGATTCTCACTCTGATGCTGTTTCATGGTCTTGAGTTTATTCACCCACAGGCACCTAAACCTGTGCTTAATAGAGATGTTGAAGTTGCCATTATAGTTGGTGATGGTCTAGTAAATTCTGTCTGTTGAGTCTGGAGCGTTAGTGCCTTACCAGATGTCAGCAAGGTGAAAGTCACTCTGCGATCTGTGTTCTGTCTAATTGCTTCTGTCTGCAAATTGGAATTCTTCAGTCAGACTAATTTCAGGGGTTGAAAACAAGAAAGCTCTTTGGGGATGGGACAGCAGAGAATGGGATTCAGCTACAGGTTAAAGTTCAGTCTCCTGCATTAGATAGCTAGCTGTCTTATTCACATTATTATGTAGTAATAAAATTCCTCTTTATCTTTCATTCTCCACCCACTAAATTATTAGTCCATTCTGTTTACTCACAATTAATAGTCTTGTCTAAAGCATGAGAAAGTTGTGTTTGATTGACAGCCTCAGAAATACTGTATGCATTTAATAGCTCATTTTCTCAAAAATAATCAGCATGAGACCCAGACTAAGTTTTTAAATAGTACATACTCTCTAGAATTTGAAGATCCCTGACCAGCCAAACACAGTACTTCTACATCAGTGTCCTATGTGCTATTTGGAGTCCATCTTTCTGCTGAAAACAAGTATGCCAAAAAGTCAGCTTTACTAATTTTTAATATTGAACTTGATTGTAGTTTACATAGTCGTAGCATTGTCTTACGGGGTAGCAGAATCCTTGCTGCCTCTGCCAAGATTTAAGAATTGTTTCTGTGCTTGAGCGTTGTGTAACACACCTTGAATTCAACCACTTAATCATTTCAGTGCTTGAAGATGCACAACAGATATTCCAGCTTGTTAGTCTAACACCCTTGAAAATACTCTGTGGAAGGTGGTGAGGGATTGTTCTTACATATACGTAAAACATGAAGTCTTTATATCTAGAAGCTGTGCACTGTGGGACAAGGTAATGGAGATGTGCTAGGCTCACTGCTGTCCTGCTGGGGATACAGCTCCATCTTGTTGCTCTTGCAAAGTACTGCTGCTAAGTCTCTGATTTGGCTTCACAGGTGGTATCTGAGCTAAGGAAATGTTATCCAGTGATTTCAGTATTCTTAAATAGCGGACGGTGTTGAATGGCATCCTGTAGTGTAAATATGAACAAGTCAAGCTTAAACATACTGAAGTGGTGTAGCATTTGTGACAATGAATAATGTAGTCTTTGTATGATCTTATCAGCGGTTTGAATCATTTGGGTTAATGCTCTGGAGAGCTATGACAGTAACCAGTGAAATAGTGTAATGTGTATGTGGCTGAGGGAGTATGAAGGAGATACTGAATTTGTGAAGAAAAGTGATCTTCACCATGCCTGAAATGACCAAAATGCCATGTTAGCTTTCATGTAAAGCTGTAATACAGCTTCTCATTTGGTAATCGGAAAAGTCCAGATTGCTGCAGAATAAACATTCCTGCCATTTCTTGAGTTATAGACTTTCTTGTTTTGATCCACTTCCTTCTGTTTTAAAGAGATAAGAAAGTTGTATTGTAATCTGCTGGATAGGTCAGAAGATTCGGGTAGGCCTTCAGCATTTCCTGGAAAATGGACATGAAATCATCTGATGAGATGAAGCAGAAATAACAGGGAAGGGAAAACACACAAATAAAATGCACAATAAGAATTTCTTTCATATAAAGCCATTTATCAAGTTCTTTTTTTTTAAACAGTCTTTTAGTTTTCAAGCTTATCCTATGTTCTCAGCTAGTTGCTGGGCAAGAAACTGTGTGTTATGCCATCTGCGGCTGATGTTTGCTGTGCACACGCTTCTGTGTGTATTGGCCAGCAGAGCAGAACAGATGCCTTCCATACATGCTTGACGGTTCTCTTTTGTGTGGGTGTTTCTGCTTTACAGCCACTTGCTCACTTTCTCTTCTGCACTCCCCCCTGCCCCTTCCCCAAGAAAGGTGGCTCTTAGGGTGGTGAGATAGCGGTCAAATTCAGTGGAAGACATGGGCCCTAGGTCTTAGGAGAATGGAGATTACAAGAAGGAACTGATGATGCAATTTCAGAAATCTTTTTTTTTAGCCAGGAAATGAAGCTGACAAGGTGCCTGTAGATGGTCTTTGACATTTCACATGGGACCTATGATTACTCCTTCCCATCCCATGGCCTGGGCGTGCAGCTCTTCCATTGTGAGAAGCCCATCAGCACACTGTGATCCCTTACAAAGGCAGATGGAGCACCTCCAGATTAGCTGTGGCGTTCACTCTGTTTTCTCAATAAGTAGGTGATTCCTTCCAAACATTCTCTCCTTTTGCTGTCTAGGAACTGGGGAGCTCTCTTTTCCCAAGAGGATCAAATATCTGAAGCGAGGAATGTAAGTGCTCCACGTTGGATAGTGTGCTAGAGCACAAGAAGGCTGCTGAACATACGTTCTCTATCTGTGCTTGAGGATGTCATTTCTCAATATTATTCTTCCATTCCTCATGATGCTGAGGATGGGACACAACTGCTTGTGTGGGAGCAGCATTCTGTATATTCCTGGCTGTTTCCCAAAAAATTCAGATGCTGCTGTTAGCAGTAACTGAGACAAACACTTACCTCTGAATACAGTGGTAAGTGACAGGGCTTTTCGAAGACTAGACCAAGTCAGACAATGTGGAATTCCAGTCCAAGTTCTGTTTCCAAACACTAGTTATATGCAAAAAGGGAAAAAAGGGCATTGTTATGTTCTGTTACACTGCACCTTTATTGTAATAGTTTCATTCTGTGAAATGATAAATGATAATGCTTTGTAAAGAGAAATCAGCCTTGCTTCCTGGCCTGGAATTTAATAGGAATCTAAAGGTGTATGAAAAATACGTGTTTCAAGCCCTGGTTGTTTTTACACTTCTTTACCAGAATGCAAGCAGTAGGAGCAGTACTGTGAATGGTTAAGTTGGCTGTGCTTTCAGCAAAAGTTAAAATACGCAGATGCAACCTATTGTATTGCCTAGTTTCTGAATTCTCAAAACAAGCTCTTGAGAACAACAGAATCTCTTCCCAGCCCTACTGAGCTGGACTGAAGAACCACAGTTAGTGAAATAACTTCCTTCATAACAAAGCTTTTTTTAAGTTCCTCAAGAGCCTGTTATTAAACAGGAGCTGTGGAGAATTTATTTTGGCTTTTTGTGAGATGAGATGAGATGAGATGAGCCAGCTTTCTTGGCATTCTGCTCTGTATTTATGAGGCTGTTCCATTAAGTGGCAGCATATATAAAGGGGCTGATGTCCTGTCTATCTTTTATCAGCCACCACAGATTAGAGTGCGCTCTTCATGCTACATATGTGCTATGTAATATGAATCGACTTTACTAGGGAGTGAAGTATCTGAAATTTTGTTTTTTGAAGTATGAAGAAACAAAATTTGATACCTAAAAAAATACTTGGATATAAATGTGAGTCTAACTTCAGAAAATTTGAGTTTTTAATTTTTTTTTATGCTATTCTCACCAAAATTTTGATAGTGCTTGACAGGCAGAATTCGCTATAAAGCACCTGTATATCTTATCTCTCCAAATTAATCTTCAGGTTGCATGGTTGCAATGTTTTCAATTCCTTGGTGCATAAAGACTCAGTACTGTCTTTTTTTTTTTTTTCTTTTGAAGAAAAATATTTGATGATGGCTTTTCCCTGTTGCTGAAATTTGAGGGCATAGCATCTTCCAAACCGTATTGGATTCCTTGAATGTATAGGAAAATAATGCTAGTATGAGTGACTTCTTCAGAAAAACTACCAGAGATATTAAGTAGACACTCCTGGCTCACCTTGTGTGAACTTTTGAAGGTTGGCTAGAACCTGTTTATTATTTAGGAAATATCAGCATGCAGTATGTATGAATGACACAGGTGAAACAGAAGGAAAGCTTTATTTTCTGCCATCTTTCTCTTGGGAAAGATGGACTTTGTAATTTGGTTCAAGACTTGGGGAGAGAGAGTTTCCCTTCCTCCTGTCTGCAGGAAGAGAGGAGAAAAATGTGCAGATTTAAGTTATTCATTATAGACTATAAGACATAATAAAAGGTCTAATAAAGACTTGGCCTTTGTGATTTTTGTTTTGTTTTGTTTTTAAATTCAGATGGAAGTAGAGAAGCTTTCAAACTTAGACTGTAACAAATGCCAAAATACTTGCATTCCATTTTTCTGTCACCTTATAGCAAAGATTTTTTTGTTGTTGTTTGAATAATAAACTAGTGGGAGAGTCTAGGATTTCAAAAACTGGTTTCTGTTTGTTCCTCTGCTCCCCTGCTAGCAAGTAAAATGAAGGGCATTTCCTATCTAGCTTCCTAGTCAAACATGTAGGACAGAAGGACCAAAAAGCAAAAGTAATCTTTCCAAGGAACAAATGAGCTACTTCAGCTGTCAGGGGTTAGGTGAAAAAAAGTAACCAACTTAAAAGCAGAAAACAAATCCACCCAGAAAATCAACCCCCCTCCGGAAAAAAACCCCAACAAACCTATATTGTGATACAGAAAAAGCTTTAACACAAGTGGTACTAATTCTCATGCAAATATTTTTTTTCTCTTTTTCTACTGCATAGTCTTTGCAATTACTTGACAGAAGTCTTATTGTGTACATCAGATCAGATGGACCTATGTAGGCATTTAAAAATCTCATTTTGCAGAAGGATTTGAGAGGAAGATGCTCTGTTCTTTTCTAGAGACCTGCTGACTAGAAATGGTTGATCAGTCTGTGTGGACTCTTCTGGAAAAGGCCTTGAAAAGAGAGAGATTAAAGCCTGCATCTTTACAGTAATGGAGAAACATTGCTGGGGCAGGAGAGAGTTTACTGCCAGAAAGAGCAGAGGTCTCAGTTTTTCATCTCATTCTTGAGTGTCTCAGAAAAGCTAGTTCTTTTTCCCCCAAGCAGTTAGACTCTAATGAATTCAATATTGCAACCTTAACCTTTCACTGTCAAACTTACTTGAGAGAACTGCCAAAGAAATGAAATTGCATTTGTAAATAAAATGAACACCATAGTAAACATTCTTTTCTTTTTTTTTGCCATTCAGAATAATGTGAGGAATACCTTTAGTAAATTCTGCTTTTAAAATTAAAGCACTTGCAGAGGGTCCTCACTAACCTTGAGAACAGAGCAAAACAATAGGAATGAAGATGGTCATTGTAGCCTCTTGGCCATGCCTCTGTTACTTTGCCAAGTGCTCCAAAGCCCAGTGTGTTGCATGGTTTATTTGCTGCACCTCTGCATGTGGGTGTTTCTTGGCCCCTTAATTGATGACTTCAGGACCTCATTATGAAAAAAAAAATCTTGCTATCAGGTTTCTGGCTGTCTAAATGGGATACTCTTAGCCAAGACAGTCAGCTGAATGTGGCTGCTGATGTAAAAATGTAAAGGTTACAATGCAAAAATCTTTAGTTAGAATAAATGTAAAGCAGTGGTATATACCTTGAGGACTGGAACTGAGATGCTGCTCTAAGCAGCAGGCATAGAGGCATCATTAGTGGTTGCCAATTGTTAATTTTCTGCATAAATGTTTGAAGTCTGCCCCCTTGGTGTGTCTGTCAGTTGGCCACCAGTAGTAAAGACACATGGTAGGCCTGTATTGGCTTTTCAGTTCGGTGACTGTTTCTGCATGGGTTTTCCATGCCATGCTTTGTTACAGTCTGGAAAATCCAAGTGTAAAAACAATCTGGTTTTGAAGTGGAAAAAAAAAAGTTTATTTATCAGCATGTGGATGTTAATGAAAATCATAAATTACTCTGGTTTTCACCTGTCTGTGCTGGGTTCACCTTGGTCAGCAGCCAGACACTCACCGAGCCACTCACACCCCAAACCCAACTGGATGGAGGCAGAAATAGGATGGAAAAGCTTGTGGATTGAGGCAAAGACAGGGAGGATGCTTACCATTTACCGTTGTGGGCAAGACAGACTTGACCTGGGGAAGATATATTTTAATTAGCAATAGATTAATTTGAACATTCAGAAAGAAGGACACAAAAAACAAAACACCTTCTCCCTACCCACCCCTTTTTTCCAAAGTCAACTTGACTCCTTCATTCACAGCTTCTCTCCCTCCTCCACCCCCAAGCAGCACAGGGGGATGGGGAGTGGGCATGGGGGTCAGTCCATAACAGCTCCTCTTTGCTGCTCCTTCCTCCTCACACTGTTCCTCTGCTCCAGTATGGGCAGCAGTTCCTGTCAGGAAACCCTCCTCCAGTGTGGTCTCCTCCAGGGGCTGCAGGGGAATCTCTGCTCCACCATGGGCCGCCTACTCCCCCTCCTTATTCCCTCACCCTGGTGTCTGCAAGGCTGTTCCTCACAATTTTTTTCCCCTCACTCCTTTCTTGGCCATTTTTTTTTTTGCCCTTTCTTAAACCTGTTTTCCCCGAGACACCACCACTATCTTGGCCTTGGGGCCTTTTTTTTGCCTGCGGTGGGTGGGTTGGAGCCGGCTGGAACCGGCTGTGTCTGGCCCGGGGCAGCCCCGTCCTCTCCTCACAGAGGCCGCCCCTGCTACCGAAACCTTGCCATCTACACCCAGTAAATACACTGTTGTATTTTTACTTAAGCGAGAAGGGAGAGGGAAGACTAGTTAGAAGTATCTTCAAAAGGTAAACTTGAGGTCTTAATTATTTTGACGTGTCCCCTTTCCCTGTGTGCAGGATGCAGGGTTTCTTTCAGCCCCATTGACTAATTCTGTAGGTCCTCTGATAACTCTAGCCGAGCATAGTTCGCATGAGGTTGCAACAGTGGAAACTGTTAAAGCTGAGGAATTGTAATTCTTCAGGGGAAAAGGTGAAGGATTTGCGTTCATTCTGCAATTTTTATTCAGAAAAGGGTGTGTGTGGGGCGTGGAACACAAACAAACCTCAACCAAGCTTCTTGGGCTGTCTTTGCCATCGTCACGTCTGTTTTGTTCTCCCTTGTCATCTTAGTTTATAAAAGTAAATGCAGGATTTAAACACAGTACATAATTTGATTAATTTTGTATTAATATGCTATGCATGCAGCATCCGTCTAAAAATGTTTGGCTCCTCAGCTGGTGCTCTTTCAGTCTTGTGGGTGTGCAGAGGCTTTACTGAGCGGCTGCTGATTAAATCCAAGCTGGTTGCATAAACCTGAAATCATCTGTTTCTCTGCTACCTGTGGTGCCTGTGACGGGGCTCAGGATGTGTGTTCATGTCCTGGTGGAAAGGTAAAGCCACTGTAGCCCCGGGGTATTTTATCACAAAAGCACAGTGTGTGTTTTGCTGGATAGCACAGGGCAGTGTTCAGATAAGCGGTGAAGTAATATAAGTACGGCTTTGTTCTTAAGATGATGAAGGGACCTGTTGTATTATAAAGAGAGGCTCCCTCCCCTATTCAGTCCATTAGTTATTTTTAAATTATCTAGGGATTTAAGAGCTCTGAAACTCCATTTTAGCCAGTTATGAGCAGTGGCTTCTGGGTAAAGTCTCATAGCCACAGTTCTTAGTCTGTATTCTGGGAAAGGCTGCTCCCAAAGCCTGTGAAAGTGCTGGGTAAAGTTGGGGTGGCAAAACTTGACAATTTTTGTACATAAGCATGTAGAAATATGTTCTTACCTTCTGTGGGTGTGAGCATCCAGCCAAGCCTTGTAGAAACATAATGATGTCCACAATAACATTTGTATGCAGCTATAATGATAAACAATGAGGAGTAAACTTTTTTGGTGTGATATCTTGAGAAGGTGGTGTTGGGGGAAGCTCTTTGTCATCTCAACTTTCAGGTGAATCTCTTTCTTCCTGGCTGCACATAGGAACTCTTCTAAGGACCAACTGTTTTGGGAGGAGGACTTCCTGGTAGGACTTTGATCTGTCACCACCTGGGTAATTCTTCTGGTGAATTTGAGGCTTTCTAATTGTGCTGCATATAGTTATGGAGTAAGAAACACTTAATGCTGTTTTGTCCGCTGCAGTTTTGATAGATGCTTGGGAGTTTCAGGGTTGACAGCAAGTGTGAGTGTGCTCTTAGCAGCTGGAGTTGCTTTCTCTTCCATCTCTTCCCCAAACTAATTTCATGGCTTAAAATAGCAGGCTGTGCTCTGAAGGCAAACTTTGCTTGGTTTGAGAGGACCAGTAATGTATCAGTAATTATGTGCTTTTCCTGCTTACACACCTGTATTACTGAGCTGGGCTGCATGAACCATGATTTCATCTTTCAGATAGGTTCCTTCCAAGAACTGCAGAACCGAAAGCACTGCATTGTTCCACATTTTAACATCATAAATGATTTGTAAAAGTTTAACTAGCATGTATTCTGTTCTTGCCAGAATATCAGGTCTCAGGATTTGATAGCTCGTACAGCTGCACATCCTCCCCGTCCCTTAACCCCACCCCCCACAAAAATAATGTTAAAACAAAACTCAGAAGAACATGACTAAAAATGAGTGGGTTATTGCTTCCTCCATCAAGTATCTACTTCTGTTTTCCACAGCTTTTTTTCATGCAAAGAATCTTGTAAGTTCTGAAGCTGATGCATCGTAACTATAAAGCAAGTAAAGGTGCTCTTTTTGGATTCTTCTGTAGTACATAGATATTGTTCCAACTATCTTTATGGCTTTTGGTTTATTGCAGAATGAAACTGTAGGGTATTCTATAAACTGGGAAAAATTATGGAAATATATACTTTTTTTCTCAGAAGAATAAATGACAGCTCTTTTACTGTAAATTTCTAGACTATGAAATACGACCTAATTAAAAGTTTGGGGGGAATCCTAATTTCTGAGTGTCAAGTATGCATCCCTCAGGTTTTATTGAGGTGGGACTATTTTTGTGTTTGTGGAGCTTGTACATCATTAACATTTCTTAACTGCTTGGGAATTCACAGCGTGCAATTGGTGTCGCTATATGTTACATTACAGGACTCATGGCAAAAGTTGCCTGCAAAGATGACTCTGCTGTGTTTATTTCTGGTAAAATACTTGTTACAGTTAGCATACATTACAGCAGCATGACCTCAATTTGATCTTAATTTCCTGTCCATATTCATAAGTACAGAAAAAACAAGTAAAAAACTAGAACTGCCAATTATTCTTCACCAGTATCTGAATCTTACAGTATTCAGATATTTGCCATTGAAAATAAGCCTTGTATGTCTTAAAACCTGTATTTCACCTTCATGTCCCTTAGGAATACTCGGTATAATACCAGGATGTTATTACATGACATGTATTGGTTATTACCTAACATGTCTCTTTGAAGTGCTGCCTTAAAATTAACCTCCTACATACTTATTTATCCACTTAAACCAGTGACTGATTTCTAGAAGTGATGAGCACTCAACATTGATGCTTTGGATTTTTTTTTTAAACTCAAAAGACTATAATTTGTTAGCTGTGCCTAAAAATTTCAGACCTGTCAATCCAACAGTTTACAATGGGCTTTGTTCTGTGTCCCCATAGTTAACTGAATTTGTAGGTAACAGTCTTTTTTTTTTTTTTTCTCCTTTGGTTGCCTCTTATCTCATTCTGTCCTTAACATGGATTGATTTCTAATGGCTGTTCAAAGTGCTTTCCTCTTGTGTTGTTAATACAAAAACAGGGCACAAGTTTGAAATTTTCTGTTCAGTAGCATTTTTTGCTGTAGGTATAAAAAAATGCTACTGAGCCTTACAATTTACTTGCAGCAACTCTATGTATTCTTCTAGAATCCTTGTCTGCTATGGTCAGCCTCACAGCAGGCATCATCTAAATAAATTAGGCTAACAGTCATCATGAAGCTGCTATTAAAGGAAAGTAATACAGTTTCACAAATGGTACATGCTGTTGAGCAATTCCAAATTGTTTAATTCCAAGACTGGTGTTTATATGTGATGCATCTTTGAAGCAGTCAGGCTGAAGAAGGATTGTGAGAAGCATAAAATGGATCCTCTCATACTTCCTTGCAGCTTGTGGACAAGAAGCATGTTGAAAAAATAAGATCCCAGATCAAATTCAGAAAAATGGAAATCTCTGTTCTGCACAGTGTGAAACACAGGTTAGCTGCTTTATGTAGAACAGTCAGTAGAAGCTTCTTTTAAATCACCTGTTAGACTCTTCAGAAGTGCTGTACTTTTAATATGATACTAAGTTAAACATCCAAGTCTGAGCTAGTCATTCCCAGTGTTCCCACAAAGGGAAATAGGATGTAAAAAAATCTTTACAGGATGTCAGTTCAAGCATCTGTGGAGAGGTAGACTCAGCTAGACAGGTTGCAACACTGCTGAAAGCTGCTCTCTTATGCCACTTTGAAATTATTTACATACCAAGTACTGGATTCGGGAGCAAACATGCCTGTTCTTATGTTTTTCTACTGCTTTCACTAACATTTTTGTCATTGTTTGCTCCAGTGCATCATAACCCTCTTATAGTGTTTCCCCCACTTAAAAAAAACACAAAACAAACAAAAAATAAAGCAACTAAACAAAAATCAGCAACAACAACAACAAAAACATGTTTTCTACTTGGATCAACTTGGCTTCTGTTCATCTAAAAATACGGATATGTTAATATATTCAGTTTTCCTCTCTTCTGTTCATGTAAATCCCTATGAACTGAACTCTCTTGGTCTGTGGATTTAATTGGTCTTCTCAAATGAATTGTGTGGTTTTCAGGTTTTGCTGCTAGTTGACTGTCCATATTAATTTCTGAATTTTTATTGTTCTAATAAAATTCTCTTGATAAACTATGAATGTTACACTTGCTTCATTGTGTCATAACTCTATTTTGAAGTTACCTAATTTATGCAACATGTTAAGTTTTTCTGAGAGCAAAAACACAGAAATGTGCCAGTTTGTATCCTATCTTAGCTTCACCTCCCTCAGGGTATCAAGCAGATACTACAGCACCTGGGACTATGCCAAAAGTCTCAAAAACTCCCCAGCGAATAATAAATCTAGCTAGTGTTGTGTAGTTCTGTCATGTTTGGGATAACCCTTGAAGTTGAGATTTTTATTGTTCCTCCCTGAAGTGTACTGGTATCTACCATACAGAAGTGTATGGAATTGTTTTGGAAGCCATTGTGGGTGTCACAGCTGAAATTGGAAGGCATAGTTGTGAATCCCACCACAGAAAAGATGTAGGCTTGGTAAGTAAGACGTTTTGTCTTCCTAGATACAATGCTGGGAAGCACAGAACAGATCTATTGCGAAATGTGCTTGCTCTTATGATACAACTGACATGTTTTCTCACTGGCTTTGCAAAACAAGTTTCAGCCTTGACTTCAGTGAGAACAGGACATCCAGACACAACCAAGAATAAATTCCTAATATAGATAATTCCCAGATAGGCAGAGCTCCCACAGGGGAGGGAGAGTTGATGGGTAGGAGGAGTGAAGTTCACTCCTCAGGGGACCTTTATTTTCCGATTTCCATTAATAGTTACATGCTCACTGCTAACTCTTATCAGCAAACTAACTTTTCAGTTCCAGAAAGAAATATTCCATGGTCTGGGTTATCATAAGTTAAAAATAGCTTCAGCTGGATAAACTGAATTCTAACTTCATCAGTCCAGATAAAACTGTCTTCTTTCATGAAAGAAGGACTCCCATGCTTATTTCTGAAACTTTAAGTTACTTGAAGACATCTCTTGCTTTGATTGCAACTGAGCATGACAAGTAAGACTTGAGCTGAAATGATTAAAGAAAATCCTGTGGTAATCTGCAGTGAATGGGATTTATGTTATCCTTCAGAATAACTTATTTAAATGGCAGGAGAACACTTGTGTCAGTGGCAAAGCCACTCTTTCCTTCCCTTCCTTCATCGTCAGTCTAGGAATGCAAGTTTAGTTTCCAGGCCAGACAGGAGCCACATGACAGGGATTACCGTATGTAAGCACACTTTTACCAGGCTCTAGGCATTGGGGCTGTGCTGCCCTTCTCCTCTACGTGCAGGGAATGTACGTTAATATATAGGTACCCAAGTAACATGTGCTAATAGTACTGGTAAGATGAACAAGCTGCCACAGAAGGTGAAGCAGTGTGGGCTTTGGTGTGCTTTAGTAATGAACAAAAATCCAGAAATCCTGGGTATAGTTGTGATATACAAGCCTATGCCACTCTTCCTATGAGTGTTGTTAGCAACATTAGCTCTGGTTAGTTAATGCAACCTACCTGTTCTACTTACCTGTGTACTCAAACCAATTCCAAAAGCTGGTTCCCTACATCTTATTGTTCATGCTTTCAGGTAGTGCTGTGCAACTACTGGCTCAGAAATATTTTGTCACATACCAAGTTTCTTAAATTAAGAAAATAAAGGTTAGCAGTACTAAAAGTAGTATCTGCTAGTAGCAATTAGTGAAGCACTGCAAAAGTTATTTTACCTGAGGTATATGAAAATGTTGCCTGAAAAACAAACAGAAACTCCCCATGCACCGTCAGAAACAACTCCTTCCCATCCATCTTGGTTCTCTGTGTTTGTCACCTATTGTGTTTTCTTCCTTACATGGTAACTGATTGCCTTTGTGCTCCCTTTTCCCGTACAGTTTTATAGAACCCGAATTCATGACAAAAACAACGCGCTCTCAATTTTTTTGGGGGAATATATGCAAATAGTCTCGTGGATCTTTATCAAACCCTTAGATTATTCATCATGTATATGACTAGTGGTGCAAGAGTCTTGCCTTATGAAGCTGTTCCTCTGAAAGGACCTTACTGTCTCTTCATTTACTCATTTATCTTAAAGCTTTCTGGGAAAGCATTTCCTGTTCTGTTGCTCCTGAGTCTTGTAGGTTGTTTTTTTGTTTTTTTGTTGGGGTTTTTTGTTTGTTTGGTTTTTTTTTTTTTTTGTATTAAAAGTAACTGTAGCTTTTTTTAAATTCTTCTCTGTGGAAAAAGTAAAACAACCATGCACTTAATTACTATCAGCTACTAAATCTGAAATGCCCATTCAACTGTCTGTATAGATTTACTTTTGAACACTGTTAACTATCTAGCTGTATTTAATTCTTTTCACAGCTAACATAAGCAGCTGATGAAATCTTAGTATTTTTAACAGTTAGTGATTAACAAGATTAGACTATTATGACTCCTAGCTTGAGTAGTGCTTGATGTTTTGTGGTGTGGTAGCCCTGTGTTCAGGCATTATATTCATTATTCCTCTGCCTCCATGCGGCAAAGCGGTGATAGGAGACTTTGGTGCTGGAGGAGGTCTAGTTAGGGGGAAGCTCCCTGTTCTGCCTGGCACCTATTTTCACAGTGGTTGGGAATTCTGCATCTGGATCAATATGGCTTTGAAATTCTCTTTTGCTATGTTTATGTTAGGGTTATATGCTGGTTGTTATCTGGGAAAAGTTAAATGTATTACTCGTTGCTTAGGCATTTGATACTACTGCAAGATAATACAGTTGCTCTTGTAAACAGTGAGATTACCAGACAAGCTGAAACTTGTACATTTGTGTATTTCCAAAGTACTAGAAAACTAATGAACGTTACTTGGCGAGGGTAGAGGAGCTATTGAAAGGCTATTAGGTTGCAATCCATTTTTTTCCTACTCCATGCACACTGATAAATTGTGTGCATTTGTCTTTCAGAATTTCCTGCTGAATGTCTTTTCTCTAAAGGAGTCTTGAACCTGGTAGTGACTTTGTGTCTCTGCTGCAGTGTCACCTGCTGTTTGGCACTGTTTTTGATGTCCACCTTTCTATAAGCAGACCCTTTTTTAAGGAAAGTTTGTAGTCTGAAACCTCTCAATACTGTAGTCAAGAGTTCCTGGGGAAACATCAAATTAGAAAAGACCCAACTCCTTGGTTTCATGTCATTGAGGAACTTCTAGCCTCATTAAGGGGTGTATAAGTTATTGCAGTGCCTGACTTTTTCTGGGCCAAATATATAGACATCTGCTAGATCTCTTGGGCTGAATAGAGTCTGTCATTTTTCCCATCTCCCAGAGTGAGTGCTGAATTGCTAACCGCTTACCATCTTCTCCTTCAGTGATAGAAGAAGGTGGTTACTGTACCAAATAAGTTATAAAGATGGTGGCATCCATGGAAATTAAATGCAAGCAGTCTTCAACCAAACATGGGCCGATATTCACTTTAGGAGTTGTCATGGTCTGCCATGCAGGAGTCCTGAAACCTTGACCTCTTGACTAGGAAAAAACAGACTTTCCAAGGGGTGTTAATTTCATAGTGAATCAACATGTTAATTCATATTTTAAAATCAAAATTTTGAGAGCTTCCATCTAAAACTACTGTATTAAAAAACTCTGCTGCTTTCTTAAACATGGTGCATGAAGCACTTATTTCAGTCTTAGCACTTGCACCTTAAATCTGCTGAAATGACATTCACTATCTCCTGATCTGTTTTTGAGTAGTACATAGTGAC
>VZTO01015765.1:736-17608 GCA_013400615.1 Syrrhaptes paradoxus | reverse complement strand
CCCCAAACCCCTCTGTAAATACTACTTCTAATTTAATTGTTTAGGCAATTTTTTCCTTTTTTTTTTTTAATTACAAATTTTACTTATGTTTTCTTTACTACTGTCTACAAAATGGTTACCTAGTGACTTAGACCAGGTTCTGGCTCAGTTCTGCAGACCAAGTGACAAAAGTCTTTTGCTTCCATGCCTAATTTTTTCTATCTTGAACTTTAAAAAGTCAGGTCCAGTTAAATCACAAATATGAGTTTTTAACTCCCTTATCTCAAGTCAAAACTCTCTAATTGCCTCATGTATTCTGAACTCAGACCAGCCAGAAGGTTGAGGACGTTGAAAACCAGGCAGAGCAGCATTATCCCAACCTTGACAAGTCCTGTAGTTACAGCTCAGCTCTCAGACAAACGGATATTCTAGAAGTAAATACATTACACAATTAAAATGCACATACCAAATGGTGAAAGGTGAATCTAGACCCCTTAATAAATCCATTCTGCCCCAATTTATGTCAATGATTTGCATATAATAAAACTGTTCTTGAGCAAATAACTGATAAAGTAATAAACCTGCCAACTGCACAAACTGACTGCTTGCTAAGGCTATCTGGCACTTTGTTCATACAGAGGCAGACGCTCTGGTACAACACACTAGCTGCAGGAAATGTTTGTTACGTGATAAGAGGGGACAACAGAGTAAAGATTAGCTTTGGTTTTACAGCAGGCTAAATATTAATCACAGTATAAAGGAAAATGCTCTTTAAATAATTGACTTATTTGACACTAAACCAAAATCTGTGTATGTTAAAGTTACTTGAATTAGACTACTTTTTCAATGGGCTGGAAAAGGTTAAAGGTTGTTTTCTGAAGATGGGAGGAGAGTAATAAACTGAATATTTGCACTAAGCACTTATTTTGCACAAAATGCTTTAAGCTGGTCGTATTACTTACTGAATAACTAGCGAGAAGCAATGAGGATAAGAGTCTACACAGACAATAAGTTAAACAATAAAAATCTGAATCTAAAATATTAGCCACCATAGGTCATAAAATACTAATGTCCTCAGTACACCCATTTTATAGCTGATTAAACTGACACATTTATCCCAAATGTCATATTAAAACCCTGCTCCTGTAATATGTTCAGCAGCCAGGGAAGGATTTCTTTTTCTAAAGCAAGCCTTGAAAGTGGCACCTCCCTGTTTGGTGTTACACAAGACCTACTTTTTAAGGAAAAAAACAGGAAAATACTGTAGAAACACAGGTGTTAATTGCAAACTACTGTTCCTACCCTTTTCCTTCCCATCCTCTGTGACCACACCAAAGCTTGGAAGGCTGTTCATTTAAAGATACTAAGGTATGAGATTTACAGGGTTAAATTATTCAGACAAAAATTCTATTCATTTTGGTATTTAGTTTCCAGTGATGATATTCTCCTTGAAATATGCTCTCTATTAAATCATGTGGAGTGAAACTAATTTGAGGAATGATACTAAAAATTCAGTGTTTCTGAGATGTAATTAAATAAGAGGTGCAAAACTGTGGATGCTCCTCGTTTCTTTTCCACTCCCTCATTTAAAAACAAAACAAAAAAAAAAACCAAACACCCACCCCAAAAAACATACACAGACAAAAAAAAAACCAACAATTTTTTCTTTTAGCTGCTATTGAAATACACACAAAATTCCTGAAAGCATATTGACTTATTGCAGTTAAATACAGAGAACATTAAGAGAATAGCAGATCTTTTCAAGCTCCTGGGAAGTGAGAATTTTTGAGCAGTTTGAAGTGATAATTGCCATGGATGACGCCAACTATTTATACGGTTGTGTCCAGTTGGAAAAGCCAATTTTCAGCATGCCTGCTCCTGATGTACTGTGGGAAATTATGCCTCACAAGCAGAAAAATCAAACTTACATGAGAATCTGCTCCTGGTAGAAGTGAGGAAGGGGTACTTTATATAAGGAGCTGCCAGAATCAACTGAAAAAAGTTGCCTTATCAGAAAAAAAAATAAGACAGAGTCAAAATTGATCCTGTCCTGAGTATATTACAAGCCTCAAATTCTCCCACTCAGAGCTTAAGGCAGCATTTATATGTATATATAAGTACACATATTTAAAAAAACCAAAACACTCAAAGCCTAAACCAACAAGCTGCACTTTGCAAGACATAATTATTGCAGAAGCAAGCTGATAGTTATATATATTGACATCATGATTATAGCAGGATGTAAAATCTTTCATATTACCTGCATGGTATAATATTATTATTGAAAGTTAAACCCAAAGCAATCAAGTTTGTATGTGTTACTGTAATTTATCACTTCTGGTTATAATGAAAAAATTGCTCTCAGTTCTCCAGAGCTTCTCAACTTGTGCTGTTGTACATCACTGGAGAGTTTAAACAGCCGTTTCAACACAGCCCTGAGAAACAACAACATAGCTGATATTTTATCTTTTCTTCTAGTCATTTCTCTCTGAATAGGCACTGTACTTTCAAAGTAGCCATGCTAAAGCTCTTTCCCCAGGTGACAGAAATCAAGTAACTTCATGGAAGAAACAAGTACCAGGCTCCAGCACATCAGGGCAGACATTAGTATCTTTTTCTCACAAGAGCGTCAGGTCAGATGTTACCAGTAACAGAAAACACTGAAGGCTTGAGCAGGCCCCTGCAGAAGTCACTGTGAGCATGTTTAGGCTTTATTCAGAAAACATCTTTGTTTGCATCAGGCTCCATGATCACCCTCCACCAGTGCTGGAATGGCAAACTTCTCTTCAATATTGTATGTGCTGCCTTTTTTAAAAAAAAAAAAAAAAAAAAAATTTAAAACCACACAGTATGGGCCTCAACATAAAGGTATTTGAGCATCCATTCCACATAGCACTTACAAATCTTTGAGGATCTGGCCTTCATATTATGCTTATGCTAGTTATTGAGACGGAATACCTCATAGGAGACTGGTTACTGCACCTTAATTCCTTGCCAGACCCAACAGCCAAATTACAAATCTGCTGGAATCTGCAACAGCTGGCTGCAGTGCCTCTGGAGTCATGCAGAAAATAGAGACTGCAGCATCTATTTCATTTTCCCTGCTTAACCCCTCTCTTTCCTACTGTCACCCAAGGGACCTTTGTGTCTCAAAAGTCAGCATGGTAGCTAGGGTTTTTTGTTTCTTTTTTTAAATTATTTTTTCCCCTCTCCAGAATCTATGTATGCTCAGCACATTCATTCACTGTGATTCCCACTATCCTTAGGCAGAGTTTCAGACTGTGATTTTATTCTCTCTGTGCTGTCAGGGGAAGTGGGGTGAAATAGGGAGCCCACCTGAAATTTCGGAAGTATGTTTGAACAAATCTGCAATTTAGTGAGCTTGACTTATATAGCAGCAATAAGGATTTAGTCAGATAAAAGGGGACTGGATCATTTAAAATATCTTGCTAATAATGGTGCACCTAGATGCAATTTATCTAACAAAAACAATATATGATATAGCTAGGGACTTGGGCATTTTCTGAAGAGAATGACAGAGAGTAGTTTCTCATTTCCCAGTAGTACAACTAAAAATTGTATTCAATTTAATGGAATTATGTGTGTATGTGAAAAATTAGATCCCAGTCTATTTCCTGAGGTGCCAACACTGAAAATCCTCCTTATGTGATTAAGTAGTTCCTGTGTGAATAAGTTTATATTTGCGACTGATTCCCTAGGTGTTGCAGTAGCTGCAAGTGAGCAGCTTATACGAAGACTTCCTATTAGAGTACATACGTGAGGAGAAACTGCAAGGTACATATGAGGATAATCAGAGGGATAGGTGGGAGTGGGGGATGCCTAAGAGTTATACTATTGTGTTTACACTAGATTTATCTTTTTAATAAATTACTTGTAAGAAAAAATGAATTATTTAAATTGAGTTCCTGTTTAATAGAAACGTCACGCTTTCAGAGATCTGTAATGATGCTTAAGCTGATAAATAAAATTCCCTTTACCCTCTGGTACTGAAGAGTATCTCTACCTCAAAACTGTTCCATGTATGCTTGCAATACTGCAACAGACAGCCAGAAGTGATTAACTATAAGTGCTAACCAATCCTATTCATCTGTCTCAAAAAAATAACAAAGCAAACACCTGACCATTATAAGTCCCCTTTCACATATTGCCTTAAGTGATGTGATACTTTCTCTGACAAGTCAAAAGTCAGCATCAGATTATGAAGTGGGAGCATCTTCAGAAAATGCAAAGAATTCTGAATTGGCTTTCTCAGAGTTTTCACATTTTCTTACTTATTGTTCTGTCATCTGAGACACAATGGTCAGCAACTCTCATCAACACAGAAATCTTTGTATGTCATCTTGGCTGCTAGAACACACTGGAGCAGGACAAAGGGCAGGGGAAGCAGTCTCCAGGTGTCTTCCACCTCTGTGGTGTTTGGCCAGGGAATTTCTTCCTGCTGGGTTTTAACATTCTCAAGCTCTCTGTCATTGAAAGTGTAAGCTTATCAATAAGTAATTACAGTGCCTAAAATTAAAACTTCTTTTCTTTCAGAAAAGATTTTAGTCTAAGCACCCATTTACTTAATCTTCAATAAATATAAAGGGAAGAACTGTTCTTCACAGGTTATACTGTGGGTTTGGAGCTCAGAAGGGTGAAGACCTGATCTTCAAATCCCTTGTCTGGCAGATCACACTATGTCTCCTAACTACATTGAAACTATCATATGAATTAGGTTAAGTGAAGTGTTCATGGCAGGTACCAACCCTGGCAACAGGTTGAAAAGGCAGAAGAGGCAAAAGCATTAACAGTATTATGGGAATGTTTTATAAGCATGATAACATTACGTGACCCTTTATTAGAAACCACTCAAATTGATGGTAGTGAAAGCACAATAAAGTGGGGATGTTCACAGGGCCTAAAGAATAAGCAGCATAAAGCATGAGTCACTGAGACTTTCAGCAATTATAGTAGCTTTTGCTAAAGGTATGAATTATGATTCATGATTCCAGCTTCATGGTGCTCAGTGGAAGTTTTGTCCTGATTACAGACAGAGTCATGGTTTACACATTCTTGAAAGGAAACGAAAGGCAGAATGAATCCCTCCTTCTCGTCCACAGCCCCTGAACCACAGCAGTTACTATTTGAGAGAAGAAAGAGGGGAAGGTATACAGCATGCAAACTCCATCTACTCCAGCTCCCTAAAAGACAAATTTTACTGCACTCTGGGCCAGTCAAAAAGTTTCAGTATCACAAGGTTTGTAACCCTTGAGTGAGAAAAGGATTCACTTTGCTAAACTCTCCCTGATCTCCTACTGTCTCTTTCACATGCCCAGGAACACTGTACTTTAACCTCTGGCACTTCAGCAATGCTTCTCCATGGGAGCTTCCAAGAAACAAGCAGAAGGCAGAGGTACTACCACTGAGAAAACAGCACCTGATTCACTTCCATGCTCCAATGCCTCTCTGAATCAGAGGTACCATACACTGTATCAAGTAGGTGCAATAAACCAGTACAGCTTAATCAGACACTCTAAACTCTACTTCAGTTTTTAAGTTAAGCTGGCTCTGCACAGGCCTCTACCCAGCACCATCCATAAGCCCTCTGGACTAGGCCTTCACAGAGGCCTGACGCTAGCCTGGGCCTAGGCAGAAGGTTTGGGCTACCTGGGTATGCATTTAATGCTTTCAGAACTGTTTACCACACGGGAGTGGAGAGGAAAAACCCCATGCAGGGCAAGAGCAACAACCAACCCAACCAGTCCATGATCAGAAAATCCTTGACTGCAAACTGTTAGTGGCTGGTAGCCTGCTGCTGGCAAATGCCAGCTGCTGCCCTGTTGCCGTGTCTTCCCTCAAGCACCCTCCACCGGTCACTGGGAATGGCAGGGCAGAGGGCCGGGGTGGCCAGTCTGGCCTGACGTAGCTGTTGCTGTGCCATGATGGAAACAAACATAAGTTAGTCAAAGTCTTATGGCTGAACAATAACAAAGGATATAGATGAAATTCTAAGGTGCGGGGAATGAAGCTGCAGTGACTCACACCAGTCAAGCCTCGCTCTCGCACGTTAATAGGTTTTAATCAGTTCATCAAAATAGACAGCTTACTGTAAAACTAGGGTTTGTAAATAGAAAAGAGCAGCGTTGGAACCAATGAGCACTCTTTCCTCATCAGCATCCTGCATTTTCTATCAGCTCACAAAGACTCAACATTACATTTCTTTATATTCTTTATATATTTCTTCATATTCTTTATAACTCCTCAAATATCCCAAGATACAATTCTTTAAAATGTTGGAATCAAGTAAGGACAGAATTCCATCTACAGATTCTAGTCCAGCATACCTCAGATCTGCAGGATGTGTTTCTCACTCTGTACAGAATCTCATTTTAAATAATTTGGTAATCACAGTTTTAGTGATTATTCTGTTATCTATACATTTCTAGTGATGTCAGTCACTATAAATAATATTGTGTCAATACATTTCTTCATCCACTATTCCTAAGGATGAATTAATGGGGGAGGGGAGGGGCGGAATTTCTCTAAAGGAAATAGGATATATGGGGAATATATTCTCCCATAAAGTCTCCCATAACCTCTTCAAGTCTAAATTTAATACACAGATGTAAGCACACCTGGTTTCTGCTGGGAATAAAACCATGACCATCTCACGAAGAGGCATGGGGCCAGGTCCAATAAAGGACTTCACTGCCTGCAATCTAGGCACTGCGAAGCCTGTACTTAAGGTAGTTGTCCCCAAAGTGAAATCCAAAACCATAAGAGGCTTCTAGGCTTTCTTACTCATTTGGTAAGGCATCTAAATCTCCCCATGCTGGTGCTGGTTAGAACTACCCAGTATGAAATGCTGAGCACAGATGTACCTCTGAAATCCAGACCATGATTTCAGGATTATTTCCCATTTTTTCACCGAGAACTGTCCAATGTAAAATGCAGAGATCAGTCTTGCCAGCAGGTCTTGCCAGCAAGGACTTGCTGCTTTCACTTGGGTACTTTAAACTTGACAATGTCCCTGCTGGTTGTTCCCCTTTTAAATATTGCATTGCTTGTTACACAGTGACCTAGATTCAACAAAATAGAAGCAGAATTGTTTTGGATGCCGGAAGTGCCTTAAAAGAATGCCCTACTTGGACCCAGATGGCTGTAAACTCTAAGTGTAGGCTCTCCCCTGAGAGATACCAGTGTGAATTTAAATGTCTCCAGCCCAAGGGTAACAGTGAACTGTACTGTTCAGCTTCTTGGGCAACCAATTTTAGCTACCATATGATGCCTATAAAGAAGGTTACTGTTCTCTCTTAAATTTAAAGACAGCAGTTATAACTGCTTTGGGTGAGACGTATGTTTCTGCCAGTGGCTCTGCTGAGCTCAGAACCTCCTATTAGATCAGACCTTCCACTAGAAAACCAGTGGGGTTTAAGCAGGAGCCAGACATTTGGTCTGAGGCAGTTTTGGGCATATGAACAATATATGAATATGAGCACCTGCTAATTTTCATATCAAATGAGGCCCAGGGGAGAGCTGTCTTCTGGATAGTCATGCTTTCACTTTCAGATTGGGTCACGGACACCTAAAGTCTGAATAAAAGCCATGGTTTAAACACAGTGGAGGGATGTGGAATAGGGTGTGGGGTGTGTTGTGGTCTGGGGTTTTTTTTTTCCTTCTTTTTTAATAGGCAGTCCTTGCCGTATTAATAATAAATAATACTGAAACTAAATTTACTCCTCTGCAGCTGTCTGGAGGCAGAACTCGTTGTCAGTATCTTAGGAGCTCATCTCTTAGAAATGTCTGTTCATCTCTCTGAATGCTTTGATCAGGAATTTCATTGTTTGAGGAAAAAAATTAGCTGTCCTTCTTCCAAATCAGCTGCTCTATTTTATGTTCATCATTCATCATTATTTAACAGCATGTGTGATCTTAATATGTATAAATGTGAAGTCCTTCACATTTTAAGATTAAATGTAGACCTATGCAAACAATGAAAAAAACACATGATATGCCTACCTACTTCTCAGTCAATCAATAGCTCTGATAGAATACTGACTAGCTAAGAACACAGAGCATTACAGATCCGATGTATTTTATTATAGGATTGTGACTCTAAATTTGCTGATTCTTCCAATAGCCTCATAGGACTGTTATTTGTCCATTTAATTGTTTGACTAAAATACATAGTTTTCCAAGCTAAATTGGAATGAGAAGTCACATTAAGAATGAATCTTCTAGAAACTTTCAATTCAAGGCACCAGAAAGAGCTGTAATATGAAACCATACACCACAAGACATTAATGTAAAATATGTTTTCAAAAATTATTTAGGATTTTTGGTCTCTTGATTTCAAGAAGGCAAATACTAAGCACCCTGATAACCACAACCTTCTCTGGGTATCAAGATTCATATGGTCTAAATTACTAATTTCCCTTCAAGAATGTACATTTTCATCCATTTTTCCATTGCAGTGACTGTGATTCTGCTCTTCCAATGGATGCTGGAGGAGAATAATAGTGGGATCCTGCAACAACAAGAATCTCTTCAAATCTTATTAATGGATTGAAATATTTTGTAAAATATGATCCTCAAACAGCTTTCAATGTACTTCAGATGTATCACTCTTAATTATTTAACAAAAGTAGTGCATGACTTTTTTGTATCTTTCAAATGAACACCAACTATGTAAATATAAGAACTTGCAAAAAATACGCAGAAACACCAAGAGCTTGTGGCTCATAATGAAAAATATATAAGAAACTCAAAGACCAGTATCAGGCATAACAGAACTTCATTGTTCAAATAGATCAGACACAGGTAGTATCTGTCTGTTTAAAACCAAGTGCTTATGATTGTGCTATGTATAGACATCTTTAGTTAACTATACACATCAAATTCAATATTGTAATAGTTTAAATTCCAGTTGTTTCAATTATATTTTATGATGGCCTTTGACTAAGGCCACCTTTGGATTAGGAACCCAAGACAGAGATGAAAATGCTTGTTCTAATGGTCAGCTCTGACACATTTTAAATCACTGTATTCAGGGAAATAGCCCTAAGACACTGGCTGCTCATGGATATCAAAAAGGGTGAAAATACTCTCAGTCTCTCAAGCCCTACACCATCCTGTAGTTCTTCATCTTTATTAGCGCTAACGATGTGTAACAAAGTGTGTAGTGTGATGGGCAGAACTCACACAGAATGGCTGGCTGCTAGAGTTCCATCAACAACTTCAACACGGACATCAGTGAGGCACAGTGCCTAAGGAATCCCTGCAGTGCAAGTTTTTTCCAAGTAATTTCTTAGGGGTATTCATGGGGGGTATTTTGTGCATAGATGTATCTAGATTATTAACTCCACGGTGTCTGATAAAAGGGCATAGCAATTAATCTGCAAATCCTATGTTTTAAAATTCAGCTGTCTGTGGTTGTCATAGTTACTAAACATAATATAAACATTGTTCGCTATTTGTGGTATGATGCCCTTAAGAGAAGCAGAGCAATATATGTAGCACAGTTCCATAGAAAACCCACACAATGTTTGCAGTTTGAACTGATAATTAGTGTTGGCAACTTAAGACTGCCAACTTGCCTTTCCAGATGAGAGGATGGTGCTTCTTGCTGTGGAAGCAGTGCTCAAACACTTAGGAAGAAAGGGGCAAGCAGGCCTACACATGTCAAATGGTATTGTGATATGAACTAAACAGGGAGCGTTCCAACAATTGTCAGGGCAGGACATTAAATTAACAAAGCAGCATTACATAAGTAAACTAATCAAATCAGTGTAAAGGACACCGATGTTCCCTGTTCTTTATCATCAAAAGACTGTGAATATCTCTATAACTAAGCATTAGTTGTTACTCAACCACCAAAATGACTTGGCATCTTGAATGAACAAACGAGCAATTCTGTTCTCCCCTCTTACAAATTTGAACTGAAGGCAGCTATATCAGTTTGGCAAATGTGAAAGACTCATGTTCACAGCTGAGGATGGCACACAGACTACAGCTAGCTTTTTAGGCTTGCAAACATCATTATGTGAAAGTTTCATTATATAGTAGCTAGAAACAGGTTTTTCAGGTTTGTTTCCCATTTTATTTTCAAAATCCCAATTTGCATGTCTCTCAAACCAGTCAGAGCCTAAAAATGAAATTATTCCTCCTGTAATTCTTGACTAGTCCTACCACACCACACCACATTTCACCATGCTGATGATCATGCAAGCTGATGTGGTCAGCCTTTGAAATCTTTTTGGATGATGACACATGCCACAGTTGGAGTAATTCAGTTAAGCTGTTGGCAACCAGAGAAGTTCACTGAGCTAGCAGGTAGAAGGAAGACAAAATGCCAGTTCATTTGCAAGCCAGTTAGAAATCAGTACCTCAACAGACGAAATAAAGAAAATCAAACCCAAGTTTAGTCAAGCTTCCTGTGCAATACTACTGTCTGCTCCTATTCAGATCTTCACTGATACAATGGTTATAGCATGAATTTACCCCTTACCCTCTTATCCATACCGAATAGAACTGTTATGAATGTCACAACTATGGGAAATGATTCAGAGTCTGACCCTTAACAGAAATCAAAATGTAACTAGAAGAGCAAAAAAGATAAAGCATTTCCATTGGTTTGGTCCTCTTAAATCTGCTTCTTGACAAAGTCATTATTCAGGATAGAATCATCATTGACAGGACTTTCCATACTTAAACGGGGCTTAAAAGAAAGATGGGGACAGACTTTTTAGCAGGGTCTGTTGCAACAAGACAGGGGGTAATGGTTTTAAACTAAAAGAGTAGAAATTCAGACTAGATATAAGGAAGAAATTCTTTTACAATGAGAGTGATGAAACACTGGAACAGGTGCCCAGAGAGGTGGCAGATGCTCTTCTATTTTACCTACTATTATTTTGATATCATTAATGTAACTAAAGTAATTAAACTGAAACAATAAAACAATAAAACACTCAGCAAGTTCCACTGCTATTCAAAACTATTATTTGATCAGCCCCACTCATAAATAAATACTTGTCTTCAAAGGTTTAACTTAAAGGAAAAAAAAAATTACAAGGGAACAGTTATATCTGTCATTTTGTACTACATAATCTCACCAAGCACAGATCACACAAACTCCTGGCACAGAGGAGTTGACAAACAATTATTTTGTTGGTTAAAATTTAGAAGTTTAAAGCTAAAATCCAAAGCCATCATAGCATATTGCAGTCCCATGGCATTAGAAACTAAACTATTGGCACTGAATATTTCAAGTGCGATGTTTCAATAAAACAAAAATATAACACCTCACAACGAGCTGAGGCTAAGAGCCACTGTCTTACTGTGGAGTAGAATAAAGATATTAACTCTGGTGTCTAGGCCAAACTGTGATACGGATGCTATCCCCTTCCTGTAAAAATATCCCTGAAATTTCAGGTGGGAAAAATTATCTACTGAACTAATTTGTTAGGGATATACCATCACTGAAGCAGTTTTCAGATATGTAAATTAAACGAGTGCCTACCTGGGGATTCAGACAGATTTTGATAATCAAATAAAGCCCACTGTAGTTCAGATTATCTACCATAAACTTTAGAAGTTAAAAAAGAACTTTTTGATTAGGTATGAGAAATTAAACAGCAGCCAGAGCAACCCCTGAAGCTTAGCAACATATTTATTTTGTTTTTCTGTATCCAATTAAAATAGAAGTGAAACAACCATGAATAAAAGAGTAAGTAAAATAGTAATGCAAGCAGTCTCCTCAATAAAAACTACTTTCTGAACCTGAGATTCCTGAATGTAATCTAAATCGGATTTATTTGACAATAATCTAGCCAGGAGGTGGGGAGCAGGGGAAAGAGCAGTATTCTAAAGCTTCAAAAAATAAAACTAAAAAATCAAGTCAAAATTATTTTCCTGGATTTGAAGTGTAAATAACAAAAATTAGTAGCAACTACCAGAACAGCTTTGTGAAAAGTTCTAATCACGAGTTTGGTCAAATGCAGTACTTTCCAAGTAACACTCTCATTTTTGAAATGATCAGCTCTTCATACTATTTGCTTTTTTATATGACTAGTCAGACTAAAATATGTCAAAATCTGTCTTCACCTCTGACAGTGCTAGGCTAATTTAACCCCAGACAGACTTTCACTAATTTAACCCAGTGGCTGACACATTTCTGTGCATGAAACATAAACGGAAGGTGGCTGAAGTGGGAATAGAGTCAATTTTGGTCACTAGCTCCTGAGGAGAGGGAATAATAGAAGCTGAAAGATCAATTAAATTATTTCTTGAATGAGTGTTTAAAAATATTTCACCTCTAGAGAGGAGCTGCTTCAAAAATTGGTGTGGGATATGGAGCTTTTTGTTGCTTGGTTATTGGCTGGAATTCCAAGCAGGTCAATAGTAAATGCAAGTCACTTCCACTTAGCACTCTAATATATGCTAACTGAGTAGGTAGTCCGGTCAGCTTCTAGAAGACAAGCATCCATTTCAAAAAACACATGAGGCTTAATGAATGTATTGGCATCTTTCTGGTAACAGGGCTGAGTGTGGAAACTCAAGAGATACCAAATAAATGGCCTAGCTCCATCAGAGCACATTAAATCACAACACGGGAATAATAACACTGTGGACTTCAGAACTTTATTCTCTAATTCTGCCAGTATGGAACCTTTTCAAAAACCCCTTACAGTGCAAATCTCCAAAGAAATTATAAAGGCATCAAAATTTCTAGAAGAGACAGTTCTTCATGCTTTTATTTTGTACATTTGACAAAACATAAACTATCTCCTGCTTCCCTAATACATTTTAAGTTGCTTGTCTCAAAACAAAATGCTTTGAAGGCGGGAACTTCTGCACAGAGAACCTCTTCATCTGTCACAAGTTTCATGTGTCAGTACACTACAATGAAGAAACAAGATTCTTTTCTTGTGCAAGACTATGTCAGTCATCTAAAATAGGGTTATGTCCCTTGGCATTTATTAATTACACTGAAAATTCCCTCGACGGTTTGAGCACACCACAATCACTGTTGCTTATGACATTCAGATATCTGAGGCTGCACTGTGTTTTAAATTGGAAAAAAAATTTTTTTTTTAACTACCTAAAAACTGTTTCTGGCTACATAGTTACCTTAGGCCAGATTATACTGTTTCAGGGTAGAATTAATCTAAAACTGATAAATACTGTCAATCTTAGCCAAAGAACAATAAAACTAGAGAAAGCTAGAGAATATCTTTAGGAAAATGTCTTCTCTAGGATGCAGCAAGTTACCTAGATTGGCCAGGAAATCTCCAATCTTTGGAATTCTTCCAGAATTAGGCAGGCAAACTATAACTGACCTCATCTAGTATCACAGACTATCTTGATTTGACTGGGAGTCTGAACTAAACGGTCTCTTATGAATGACATTTCTGTCATCTTTCCTTCAATGCGCTATTTCTATGATTGTTCTAATTCAATTAGTGCACAGAAGCTCCAATTCAAGGAATCAATTAAGAAAAATGCAAGGGGACATAAACATTAACAGGATAGATTAAAACACTTGCTTAAGTGATCTCCTGAAACAGGGCATCTGACCCAGACAGTAATTCTTTGCTATCACCTCTGGGCAAAAACAAATACAGAAGAGCAAAAGTGGACAACCAAATACTGAAACAGAAGGTCACAACCCCAAGTAAAGTGAAGGGGATTAAAGATTTAAATGGTCTGAATAAAGCACTAATTAAGGGGCAGGGGTGAGATGGAGATGGACAGACAATGGAGAGGGGACAGGACAGCAGCCCAAGCTGTACAGCATAAATAAACTAAAAATATGAAGAGGGGAGGGAGACAGGAGTGTGTAGGAGAAGATACAGAAGTAACCTCCATCAACAATAGAAACCCTCACTAAAGGCAAAAAAAAAAATCTAGAGAAGTTTATAAAGGATATGTGTGAACTACAGCTGTGGGCAGCAGAGGCTGAGTTCATGGAAGAGAATTTTTCACTGCCATGGCTACATGGGAAGTGGCATCCTAGTTTAGACTGTAGTAGTTTAGACTAATTCAGATATGTCTGATGGAAAAAAACCAAACCAAACCAAAACCAAAAACACCACAAAACCTCAGAGAGCTGGAAATAGTAAGTGAACTGAAGCTGCCATTTACTTCTGGACTACACAATAAATAAAGCTCAAAAGAACAAAAGAAAAGACAAAATGACTGAGAGTCCAGTTTTCCATTTCTAACAGAGAGGTTCTATGGGGAAAATTCTGGTCTGCCATTTTTCTATGTATGGTGGATGCCACCCTTTTGGGAGGCAACAAATTCAGGTGCAAATATTTTAGCTTTTTTCTCATTCTACTACTGTTCTCAGCTGTAGAGGTAATACCCAATTTTTGCCTACCAGGAGATTTGCTACTAGATGGCTCAGCAGGCTTCTGCTTGCTTTTCCTGAGTAAGGCCTTTTTTGGCAATACCTCGCTACTAGATTTCAACCTTCATATGCTGTTGCCCTTTCAAAGCAGGGAAAGAAACTTAACTCTTGATTTCTGTGAACCAAGACCAGATTTACAGCTATGTATTTGCGGCTAGGAAGCAAAGACTTGGTTCTCTTTCAAAGCTTCTGTGCAGTCCACACTGGAATCTGTACAGTGCATTGTTTCCAAGTTCTCCTCTTTATGTGCCAGTCACAAAGCAATCCTATTCAAGCTTTTGAGGTTGGTACACAGAGAACAAAATACAAAGAGTAGAGAATTCTCTTAGGATAAAAAGCCATAAACTGACTGCTGTTTTCAGGCTTACAAAGTTGACTTCAGCCAGGTGGCTTCAAATTTTTATGTTTAAGTCAGTAGGAAACTCTGTTTAGTATATACTGTTAAGTACTACAGAGTTATCAGGTGTGGCTCACTGAATTTAGCCAATGATGTTCTTTTCTTTGGACCCTTTTCTCAATAATTGTCCCATGTTGCCTGGATGCACGCCCACTGTTTTTTTTCTCTCTGTTCTATAGGCATAATGCTGCACATTTAAAAGAGAGAAAACCTGCTAAAATAATTACTGTTCTACTGAAACTACCCAAGGATCATTTTTTGGATGGAGAAATATAGACATTGAAGTCCCAAGACTGCTTTCACCCTTACTTGATTGAAAGCAACATCTGTTTTCCAGGCTTCCAGCTGTGCTTGGCTAGCCAGAGGTAGTCAATTGTAGACATGTGTGACATTTCCTCAGCACATTATGGTGACATCACTGACGTGCACCTTATTAGAACAATGGGCAGCAAAACTTCTCAACACTTTTTAAGTCTCATGTAGCTCCATCCTAGGAAAGTCAAATACTTGTCAGTGGCCCTTTTTTTTTTTTTTTTGGTCCCCCTCCCTTTGGGGATGTTTTGAGCTCCTAAAAAGCAATCTTTCACTATTGACTATTTCAGAGATGTAGATCCAGAGACCTATCTTCAATAAAGCTGGCATAAATTAACCCCCACACATCATAAGAACGAGGGAAGCCCAATATAGATGGGCTTAGTGGAGAATGATACATTATCAATCCACTGCCACCAGATTTTGTTTTCTTTTTCTGTAGACGAAGATATCCAGTACAACAGAAAGCCAGGAGCACACAAGATAGTTCATTATTTAGCTGCAGAGAAACTATGCAAAAAAAGCAGTTTAGAATTTAAAACCTGCAATTCTGTAGAATTTGAAGGTAGATCAGGAAAATAAAGATTAAAATATCAATACAATACAGCCAGTTCTGAGGCTCCTAATAATAAGTGATTTTAAGATCAATACACTACTTTAACCAGCTACTGAAACAGAGGTGTCTGAACAGAACAAATGTGTAAACAGCATCCTTTTCAGGTCCAGCCATTTGATAGCCCCACCTGGGACATGAGATACTATTATTTAAGTCAAAGTATGCGTAGTGACAATAGCTTAATTCAGTAGTGAAAGAAAAATAAATGTATGACTACTTTAAGATTAATGACAGATGAAACACAATTCTCCTTACTCTGTCTCTCCATAACTGCAGCTCTAGAGAAGGTGGGAGGAGGGAGCAGCCTCCCATGGCTGTGACAGTCAGATACTCAGACCCATCACCTAGAATGCAATTCTGATTTAGCTTACCCTGGAGCCAGCAGCGTCATTTCAGTTTATGCTGCTTAAAATTAATTGTCAGACACAAAGCCCAATTACTTTAGTTCTGCATCAGGAATTGCTCTGCTCTTTATCCTGGAACACCACTTTCTGCCACTATTTATCCTCTATCTTTCGTGGTAAAGCTGGTGGCCCTTGCTCCTGGTTTAGTCCTGTCTGCCTCAATAATCTGGTTCCCCTGGCTAACGTTATCCTGAACAACCTACTCCTTCCAGCATATGTAAACTGAAAGGCAAAAAAGTTAGTTTCATGACCAGCTTTCACATAAGGCCAGATCAAGAAAGGATCTTGTGTGCTTTGTGCCTAGATTTGCCTGCCCACATGTCAAACAAATTGGCAGAATGTGAATATTTTCTCTTTTCTTGACAGTGAAACTAAGGAGGTCTGAAAAACAAGTAAAACCATAAGTTGCACTAATTCAAGGAAAAATTGCCAATACAGACAACTGAATTCTGCTTATTTATTCTACTTTGTCTCATTGTAGTGACTGACTGATATGGATACTTCTTCTAAGCATTCACTGGTACCCAAGCACAAGATAATATGTAAAACAGAATTGAACAGAAATAATTCTTGTGACTATGCTGTATACAGATCTAGTTAGGTCAGTTAAAGACAACAGTGACGTTAACAAGCAAAGAAAGGCTTAAGGCAGACTTCGTGAAGTTTAGGCCTGGAATTAAATCAGTACCCTAATCATTATGGACACTTACAGCATCACCAGATATTCTGTGGTAATTAAAGCAAAAAAGATTGA
>VZTO01015757.1:562-28628 GCA_013400615.1 Syrrhaptes paradoxus | reverse complement strand
TGATTCTGTGATAAGGCGCAATGACATCATGCTTCATCTTCTAGCCATAATACATCATGTGATGCACTCTAAAGTTGTTGCTCATCCAGGTACTGCTTGTCATGGCCAAAAATAATTTTTGGGGGAAATAAAAGTGAAGGGAGCTGGGTTCAAAAGAAAGAGGAGGTGATTCTTTGTGCCAGAGGGAATAACTTGCAGGACTTCTGGCTGGACAATGCTGTAGATGCGAGAAATTTATGTAAGCTGACAGGGAGACTGGGCAAGCCTGTGGCAGAGAGGTCTCACAGAGACTGCTCAATAGAGGAATCACAGGAGGCACAGCAAATCCCTTGAGCTGGAAATGGGGGGAGACAGAGAGAGTACTAGGGGGAGGTATGCGTGCCTCCTTCCCTGGCTATGCACCACTGGCCGCTTTAGGATGCCGAGTATTGGGCTAGATATGTATTGGGGATTGCTCGGGCCCTTCTATTTTAATGGTCTTATAATTAAAATTTTAAAAAATGAAGCTGTTGGAAGAAGTTCTTGTGCAAATGAATCATGAAAGTAAAGCAGTTTCAGGTGCCTGACAAACTGCATTCATTGCTTAGCTATCAGAATATAAATCATGGTTATAAACCCAGACCTGTGGAGGATTTCTGCTGTATTTCTTCAGATGACTTTCAAGCTTCACTTAAGAATGTGTTTCTCTAAATGTTTTCAAATGCTACTTTATGATATTTTTTGTTGAATGGCATGAACTGAATAATTGTAATATTAATATTTCCTCCCCCTGACCTCCGATGTTCTGTTGGTTCCAGTAACAGATATCCAATTTGCAGAGTGTTAGAACAGTAACTTGAATAATTGGTTTCTTTAATGTCTTATCCTGAGAGTCGAGGCACTGAGCAAGCTACAAATGCTGTCTGCTGTTCAGATGACCAAAATGTAGAATTCTGGACTAAATTAATGTGCATTCATTGCCGGAGTCCTGTGGCCACAGTCTAAGTCCAGTCTTCTATCAGAAAGGCAGGGAATTATGGCTGCATGTCCTACACTTGCTGCATCTCCATCCAGCAGAGTATCACTGGCATCAAAGGCATGGCTCGACGTCTTTGAAGGGAGTCTTTCATTCAGTTGCAGTGTAATCTTCGTAACCCTGCTCCAACAGGTTTTACTGAGCAGTGGGAGCCCATCTCATTGGGGCTGTGGCTCATGCAGGGCTTTGCGCAGGAAGATGAGGTGCACCAGCCTGCTGGTGGGATGTTCCCCTGCCTGAGCAGGGCTTGTCTTCCCCGTGTCTGCCAGGGAAAGCCAGGAGCAGAGTAGGGTGTGGAAGTGCCAGGGGATACCAAGATACCGTGGGTGCCCAGAGCATGTGGGCACTGGCTGCTGGCAGGGGGTGCATGCCGTATTTTTTCCAGCCTCTGGAGAAACAGCTTTTCCTTTGGCTGGGTTTTGCTGCGGCCAGACAGCATGCCTGGGCTTGGGAGAGCGCTCAGAAGTAAACGCTCTGAGGTTTGATCTACATTGCTTTAATCATCCCAAACAAGCCAGTCCTGTCCACATGCAAATACTTGGTAGGTGTCGAACTGTGTTGTCCTTTTGCATTTCATTTAACAGTTTGGCAGCTGCTCTGTCTTACGAGAATCAGAAACAACCCTCTTGCTTGGAGTTGGCCCTTCTGCTTATTTGTGTATATGGTTTCAGACAAGCATCAGTATTTCAAATCCTTCTGCTTCTCCCTTCTGTCTAGCTCTGAGCAGAAAGTGCCAGAGGTGGGACTATCTGGAGGCATGCAGGAGTGCCCACTGGGAACTAGGCTGAGGTGGGGCAGAACAAGTTTTCAGATGTAAGTTGATCTCAGCATGAGCCTGGGGCTGGTGGGGCTTCCTCTTACTGGTGAAAGGTTTTGGAGTGGTAATGAGCCCCGTGAGCAGTCTCTGTTCTTTTCCTTACCTTAAATCACTGCTACATTAGAAGTATGTTCGTTTTTTCCTATGCCATTCTTCCCCATGTCAAACAATACTATTTTATCATAAAGCTGAGCAAAAAAATAAAATATTTCTAATTATTTTTTCAGGGGACATTGTACAGGTAGTTTAGTATTAAAGATAAATGAAAGATTGGGATCATTTGTATCTGTATATCTCAAAAGCTATCCTGTCCTTCTGTGCTTGTCAGCTTAGGGAAAGCTGACATATCTCCCACAGATAATACATGGATGAGAAACATCTTTTTGATCTCTTGTTAGGATGCAGGGTTGGCACTAGGAGATCATAGAATCATAGAATCACAGAATGGCTTGGGTTGGAAAGGACCTTAAAGATCATCAAGTTCCAACCCCCCTGCCATGGGCAGGGACACCCTCCACTAGCCCAGGTTGCTCAAAGCCTTGAACACCTCCAGGGATGGGGCATCCACGACCTCCCTGGGCAACCTGTTCCAGTGCCTCACCACCCTCACAGTGAAAAATTTCTTCCTAATGTCTAGTCTAAATCTGCCCTCTTTCAGCTTATACCCGTTAGCCCTTGTTCTCTCACTGCACTCCCTGATGCAGAGTGCCTCCCCATCTCTCCTGCAGCCCCCTTCAGGTACTGGAAGGCTGCTATTAAGTCTCCTCAGAGCCTTCTCTTCTCCAGGCTGAACAACCCCAACTCTTTCAGCCTGTCCTCATAGGACATAGCTTCTAACTCTGCTCCCTGCATGGTGCTGGGTGAGCTCCCTGGGATGCTCTGGAGAGCTAGTTGTGCACCGAGGTGTTCTCCTTTAAGACTCTCAGTCGGAGGCTGCTGGGAACTGATTTTTTCCTTATTTTTTTCCAGGATGCTGAATCCCAGTGAGAGCCAAGTGGCTGCATTTGCAGTTGTGGGACTTTGGAGTCTTGTGAAAAATAAATTTTAAACCTTCATCGTTTTCATTATGAAGGATGAGGCAAATTGAATCACTGGACAGCTTTTAAAAAATCAGAGTACTAGATGGTGTGCCTCTGTCTAACTAGCTGTCATATCTCCCAGAGCTCTGGGAGGCTATTTCAGCTTGTATTCCAAGCTACAGAAATGCTATAAATAATATATTCTATAATTAATAGACCACACTATTGTGTGGGATTAATAAACCCCACTGACTTGACAACCCAAGTACTTGGAAAGTTGTTTTTTTCTTTTCTTTTCATTTTAAAATGTGGATGTAAATAGGAAAAAGATGGCTAGTGTTTTCACATACTTAGAAACAAGAGTTTTTTCCATGAAGTTTTCACTGTATTTGCATTAATGTATGAAATTTAGTGTTCTTTCTTCATAGTAGAATGAATAAAGATGCCATGGAAAAAAAAAGTTGTTTCCTCTGTAGACTTTATGTTCCTGTACAGATGACAGTATTGTGCATATTTATGCCTGTTAATTTTTATTGAAATAAGGATTTCTTCCATTTAAACTTCATGCTCCCACAGAATTTGTTTCCTTTTTTTTTTAAAGAAACAGCACAAGCAAATTCAGTTAGAAAACCAAGAGCAATGTTGTGGGAGGTGAAAAGTACGTTTTGACTTTGTTTTTTCTTCGCTAAGGGTAGAAATGGAAAATGTAGGACTGTATTAGCGCACTTAGACCATCTCAGACTATTATATGCCAGAGGGAGGGAGTCAAATGCTACAGTTAAGCAGATGGTGTTCATGAGTCTGTCTATGTAACACTTCCTACACCACAGAGTGGGTGGAGGGATGGGGGTAGACTTCTCCACACCAGCAGAAAGGCTCAGATGCTGCACCAGATAGAGCACTGGACTGCCTGGCACCAGATGTTGATGGGTCAGATGCGAGCATTCCTGCTCAGAGCTCTGCTTTCCCTCACTGTCCCTGCTTCCTTCTTTTAGGCTTCAGTCTCTGGATTGCTGCTATAGGATCTGCTATAACCATGGTCCTGCTGAAGTCCTTGGAATTGCAGGGGTACTTGTTGCAAGAGGAGTTATTTGGAGCTCAGTAGTTTATTACAGGGTAATATACCTGTGAATGTGAAGAGGATCTGATCCGAAACCCATCCTGCATGGATCTTTTCACAGAGCAGTCTGTGAGGGTGCCGATAAGCATGTCCTGCGTCACATTTACATCCTGCATTCAAAGAATCTGCTGAAAAATGACTTGCCCTACTTTCAGGACTCTTGCCAGTACATAAAATCACACTGACTAGTTTTAATCCTTTACCCACTTTAGATGCACTACAAAAGCACAGTGAAACTTTTGCTAGTGGGAAAATAACATAAAAGATCTCTGTGCAGAAAACATGGGCTAGCAGGTGGTTGCCAACAGCCTTTACCATTGTAAGGCTGGTTCTTAACTGCAGCTGAGAGCAGTAGCATTGCTCTTAACTGGAGACAGAAAATACTTTCTGGTGATTTTCAGGGAGTTAGATGGTCACACCTTTCTTTCCTGATTTTCAGCAGCTAATTTGTCAGCTAAAATATTTTAATTCTTTTCCCAACACTGTATTTATCCATAATTGGATTTTATGTGCTGACAAAAGCTGCATTCATTTTCTATGCCCAGAAGATGAGAACAATTAAAGAGAAGATAATGTGAACAGTCCTAAAGAAGGGGGTGAAGGTAAACTAGGAAGAATCTGTATTTTCAAGCATGGTTCATATGACAAGGCTCGCTGACACACAGACCTTCTTGCTTCCCGACCATACGACAGTTTCATCATGCAGGGTTGGCGCAGCATGGTGGGAGGTTGCATGGACAGGCGGTAGCAACAGGCAGAGGTAGTGGTTCCTAGGTAGCGTGAAGGGTGTAGCCAGTAATTACAGGCTTGCTTCCCTGCCCTGGAGGACCTGAGCTACTGCTGTCCTGTCTCCAAGCCAGTGAGCCTGGCAGCTGTAACTCTGTGATCCCCTTTTAACCCCTTCTTGAGCTGTGGTGTTAGAAATACAGGTCATTTAACTTCCTGGCCCTAGGAAGGGTCAACTGTGACTTCTGTCATTGTAGGAGAACACACGGTAATTTGAGGGTATGTATTTGATCCCTTCATGCTGTGTATAGTATACATGTATATAGCTGCCGCTATATACATAATATAGCTGCTGCTAACATAAGGAAAGTTTATTTTTTGCAAATATGTGAGTAAATAAACAAGTTCAGCCCACATAAGTCATCAGACCGACAGTGATAACTCATTGGCCATCTGCTTCTCTCTGTGACATTGTTTTCCTTGCCTGCTTTTCGGGTACAAAAGTGTACAACAGGGAGCTTCAGCTTGCCATCTTCAGGTAACTCAGTTGTCAGAGTCATCCTTGGGTATGATGGGTGGTTATGTTTTGCTTCTGACTATGAAAATCAAGATATCCCAGAAAAATCTGACTTCCAAAAAGTCAGGCAAACCATAAACTCATACATGAATTATGAACATAATTTATCCAGTTTGTCAGAATAACTATTTTGTTATTGGACTTTTTTTTTTTTTCTTGCTAAACCTAGTAATTACCCTTTTCAGTAAATGTGGAACCCTAGCTTGTGAAGGAATAGGTTCAAACCTGGGTAAACATAATTAGTTTTCTTTAGGAGCATTCAATACCCAATAACTTGTCTCCATCACTTGGGAGATGTTCCTGCTTCTAGTACCTGTACCTGTAGTGATTTGTATTCATGTTGCTGCATACGTCTCTATAACTAACTGTCAAGCTACACATCCTGTTTTGGAAAGGACTTGTGCAGTCCTTTCCATTAAAGGTGTGTGGTGTCAACCTTTTTTTTCTTTGAGAGGGCAAAGGTAGCCTGCATGTTTTCTGAATTTGTTCTTGGTTTTGACTGATGAATTTTCTCACAGTTGGTAAGCTCAGGTCTCTTTTCTTAAACATTACTTTATGAGTTAGAAAGTGTGCCTTTTTTATGTGATTGTTCCAGGGGTGGTGGAATATTGTTATTAGAAGATGGATATGGTGAAATTTGTGTTTCTAGCCATGTCTTCTCTCAGTCTGTTTCTTCTGAAATCACCAAGCCTTGCACTGATTTTCAAGGCATAGCAACCAAGGAAAAGCAGTATTCTGAAGTGGTACAGATAGCTAGGAATCTGTTCAGACACCATCTGAATCAAGGTCTTACCACTTTTGAAGTGGCCTGCTCAACATCTCAGTTTGCTAAACGAGGAATATGTGTTATTGTAGAGGTGTGCTCAGAGATCAGTGTTCTTGTTTGGTTTATGGGGTTTTTTTTTTCTTTAAATAGGGAGAAAGTAAAATGTGTTGGAAACTTCTCTAACTGGTTAGACTGAAACAAAGAGTAAAACTAAATATTTAAACGAGTTGTTGATAGCATACAGTTATGAAAAAAACCTCATACTTTTATAATGTTAGTGGTATATGTCTCATTAAAATTGACAAGAAGTCTTATCAGAAATATGTGATTTAAAAAATATATATTAATATTGAATCATCAGCATTCTTTTGCAACTAATGGGTGATTGGTTACTTTAGTTGAGGACAGATACTACTCGTAGTTTTGTTTCATACTGAACTATTTTTTTTTCTTTTGGACAAACCAGGCTGACTGACTGTAGCTCATCTTGCAACCAGTGTGAGTCAAGGCAGGCCTGAACTGTGTCTGTGAATCATTGCTTCTGACTCCAATGAAATTATGTGGACATGATCTGCTCTAACAATAATCTACCCACCTACCTACCAGGGTTCCTCTAGGGACACTTTTTTAGCTGCACACTTTGCTGAAGCCTAGGTACAGGTAACAACTGTCTGGAGGTTGTTCTTGCTTGTCTTACTGGGGCAAGGAGACCAACAGACAGGCATAGATCACTATGTATCTTGCGTTGATTCCTGCCGTGAAGAGTGAAGATTGAATATGAGGAGCATTTTTTGTCTGCCAGGTCTATGCCCAGCAGTGCCTGTTCTCCGGTGTACTTCAACGCCTTTGTACTGTTCCACTGGTGTAAAGGAGGGGGTCAGGGCAGTGCCTCTGTTTCAGAAGACCTCTATCTTCTTTCAGGCTGTGGAGAGGCAATACCGCCTGTGCAATGGAATCACCAAGTCATGTTCTTCTGTGTGCTAGTTTGGCATGTTATAAAAGATGTCTGTGATCTGTAATCATAGTTTCTGTGCTTGTTTAATCATCAAGGCACAATAATTCTTCTGCTTATCCTCCTTTGCCTTTCATCCTCCTCAATTCCACCTTGCCAAAAGCAAGGGATGTTCCTGAGCTTGCGGTAACCTTTCAGTCCTTTTCTGTAGCTGGAACATTTCTGTGAACAGGCTTTCCCTCCTGTGAAGGTACCCAAATGTCTAGAAGCAGAGGACAGCAGCTTGTCCATCACGTATGTAGTCACAGCAATGGCAGTTTCTGTGGGCTGGGCTGCACTAGTTTGAAGAAAACCCACTATTAAACAGCTTGAATAACTTCAAAATGCAGTAGCCTGGTTCTTCAGAATCACCAGTGGTTTAACCACACATTTGCTGGTGGCTGGAGCACCGGCTTCCATTAACCACTTAATCTAATTAAAGGGGTTTTTAACTCATGGTACCTTTCATGAGACTGAAGTCCAAAGGTTCCTCAGACTGTGGACATTGCTGTGGCTACAAGTTATGTTCCTCCTCAGTTACACAATCTGTGTATCTGGACAGGGATGTTTCTAGGGATGTCTGGTGGAGCATCTAGCCAGAAACTAGCATGGACTGGGTGCACAAGACTTTACGAGATGAGCAAACCAAACACAAGTTCTTCAAAATCAATGTAAACCTCATTTTTCCTTGAGTTTAAGATACCCAAATGAGGGAGGAGAGGCATTGAGTGTTCAGGGTGGGGCTGGGGCCAGGAATAAAACTCCTACTGCCCTGTTTACCTCCAGAGGAATGCAAGTGGCCAGGAAAACTTGACGACTTACCATCAGCTTTAAACCAGAAAGCTCATCACTTCCAGCTGGGGCCTATGACAGTGGCGGGGTACTGTTGTGTTTGTCTGCTCCCCTACACTTTCAGCAACTCTGTTGTAGTTTAAGCTGACAGTATTTCTTGGCAAAGCTCGTATGCTAAACAGATTTTTATATATATATATATGCACCTTGAAAGTCCCATCCTCCTACGTAATTGCTTATATTTGTTGAAAAAAATTGCAGTGGAGAAAAGGCTTGTTAGTTTATGGGATAAGAGGGGATAAAACAGGTCTCACAATCCTTGTTCCTTTTGTATGCACCGGATGGCTCTTGGCAGAAAGATAGCTGAATTTCCGGTGCAGCAGGGAAGCGCACTGGCTTCTATAGAAATAAGTGGGCAGATGATACAGAAGTTCATGCAAAACCTATATGGTACTTTTAAGTGGCTGGGGTTTTTGGTAATTGCTGTAGGACCATTTATTAAGTAAATAATTAGACTTTCCAGGTAAGAAATAGGATACAATATACATTGGAGAGATTTGAGAGCTAAAAGGTAACACATGCATATATTGTCAGCTGTTTACAGTACTAATATATGTGTTTCATTTCATTCCTGAATTTTACTTCAAAAGCTTCAGACAATGCAGAATTGAGAATATGGTGGCTGAAAGCAAAAGCAACTGAGAAATGTATTTGAAAAGCCTGCATATGATATCCATTCCTTTCATAAGGAATATTTCCTTGATGACCTCCTCCTGCTTTGTATTTAACATTTCAAAGAACTTTGGGGGACTGTCTGTAGTCTGTGTCTTCATGAAGCCAGTAGCCAAGGATTTAAAGTATTGTCATTGCTGGCCTGAGGCTGAAAACTGCAGGTGGTTTTAATCTCAGGGTGTGAGTGTTTAAATCCAGCCTTTTGTGTTTAGATTAGGAGTGCAGGAGGATAGGTTTAAGGGGTGTTAGAGTTTTTTCATTGGCAGCTCAGTAATAGCATCAGGCTTTGGAAATATTTTTTTTCTAGTTCTTTGTTATTTCAGTAATTACCATGTGGTGGGTAGAAATCCATAGGGCTTATGTTTTTTTAAGTACCACAACAATGACACGGGGATGTGGGCAATAAAAAGAAGTAGTTGTTTTTATAACTTTTTACTCCTTGGATGACTGAGGGCACTTAAATTCCTTTTCGCATAGTCTATAATTGTTTCAGTCCTGGATATCCATGTTTATTTTGTGTTGGTTCCATCAGCTGGGATAATAGTAAGATCTATCTTTGGAGAGGAAGGAAGGAAAGAAAAATAATTTGGCACTAGCATCATGCTCTGACAAATCTGAAACCTGACAGTTTTGAAGGCAGATTGCCTGATCTACCTTACACTGTCCAGGAGATGGAAAGGTTACCAAACATCTCCCCCATCAAGTAAAAGATCAAAGGCAAGTCGCTGAACACTTGCATATGGATTTTCTTTTACTTTCTGTTAGAAGGTAAGAGGTGTTTGTCCTGAGTATTTGCTGATTTCTGGAGTAGCTAGGGATAAAGAGCACTTGAAATTTTTATGTATGGAAGCATGGTGACTCCTTGCAAGGGTTTCTGAGATGAGCACCATACCTAATAAGATTTGCCACGGTTGGCTTGTGAAGGTATTGACTTCAGCTCAATAGTGATCAGTTTTAATGAAGGCTAAAGACTTTCTAGCTCTTCATTTTGTACATGATTCTTTCAGGTAGAATTCTAATGCTAGGAAATTTCACTTTCATGTAAATTGTCTTAAGATGTTTGCTTCCTTTGAAAAAGATCTTTTTAGATTTCCAGAAATATTAAGTGGTTCTCTATGCCTTACAAAAATTCATTATAATATGAAAAGCATTTTCAAAGAAACCTTATCCTATGCTAGTGCCACTCACATACTGTAATGGATGTAAGTATGCTTTTATGGTAGGAGTAAGAAGTATGCTTTTCAGAACTAGAGAGGAGATTTTTTTTTCTTCTGATTTGATTTTGGTTTACTTTTCTTAATTTTACTATTTCAGTTTGGCTATTGCAATAATATTCCTTTGTAATAAGGGATATTTTTCTTCATGACATCTATATGTTTCCCTTGTTTTCAGCCTTGACTCTGGTAGGAAAGTTGTAGGTTGAAAAATTCACACCAGAGACTGAACTTACATCCAGTGTGACACTCAAGTGCTATGTTACATGCGTTTCACTGAGGTGAGGCTTTAGGTGCTGCTCTCTTCTGCTTAGCTCCGCAGAGGAGTTAAAGATCTTGCACTGACCTTCAGAAAATCTGGGAGGTAACAGTGCTGTGCTGGATTTAAGACCCTCTTCATATTTAAAAACAAATTAATAACAAAACAATCAACAGTCACCCAGTAATACAGAAGGATATATAGAAAAAAGTAGAGCTCCTGGTGGTTGATACATTTGCTTTAACAGATTGCACTGTTATGTAGGGTGTCACTTAGTAAGACAATAATTATTTTATTGGACTAGTCCCCAGCTAAAGAATTTAGCTTTCTTACAAGGTGATGGGAGAAGTTTGAGACCAGTGCTATAAAAAGTTTTTTCTTGTTCCTCTACTAGAATACAAAAATCTCTGCACTCAGGAGAAATGCTCAGAACAGCTTCTACAGAAAGGCAAATGGAAGTGGTTCCTGCATAAACCATAATCTGAACAGGGCAATGGGAAATTGTCTCTGGGTGCACACAGGTGGGTAATGTCAGAGCTTCAAAAGCCAAGCAGAGGGTGGCAACAAGCAGTGGTAACCAGGAACAGGCAGGGTAGCTGTCCCAGCAGTGGAGTCTTACTTCTGATGGGCACTACTGCAGCATCAGAAGAGAACAGAAAAGCTCCAGGGTCCCACTGAAAACCAATGACTAGAGAGTACCACCTTCATGGGAACAAACTAACTCTGCAACACTGCAGTCTGGTCCAGAGAACATGCAGGCTGATAGTTTTGCACTGATTTTCCAGAAGCCTTTGGGTCAGGCATGCGTTGAGTCACCTAATTGCCGTCTGTGTTTATGACTCCTCTCTAGAGTTTTTTCTTGTCCAAATACTATATATATGCTGATGAGACAGCCTCTGAATCTAAGACTATAATAAAATATCTAAGAAGAAATTGAATTATTTTTCTGTGAGGTGTTGCTTTTTCACTCTTGGGTTTGTCTCTTACTTGCATTCTTTTCAAACTGATGGCTGGGAACTACACATTTTCAGTGCTACACCACTATTTTGAAAGCCAATTCAATACAGGCAGAGCTTCATTCACATATGGAAGTAAATTCATGACAAGAGGTTGTTTACAAAGGGTGGAGTAGCCTATTTTCAGGGCTCCCAACTTTTCTAAGGTTTTTAAGATCTCTGCCTGTTTTACATGCTATATATATACATCTATAAAATACACTCACTATACTGCACAGCTGTATAAGCAAGAATTTTGAGAGGGAGCTTAGTACTGGGTTATTCAGCAAATGCTCTGCGGAGTTATAGCAGCTGCTGGGATTTAGTTCCCCTGGTATGCTGCTTTGGCTTTTAGGACTGCACATCAAATATGTTCATTGTCCTGTTTGCAAACATGCCTGTGGTGCTTTGTTCAGTTTTATGTATAGTGAGTAATTCTTCTAGACAAGATTTTAGAGGTTAAAACTGATATACTGATAAATAATAGCTGTGCTACATGCAAAACAGTGCCCACTTGCCAATGGCTTTCTTTTATTTCTCAATGGATTTTTCCTTTAAAAGATACCTACCTGACATGCAGAATGTGCTCGTTGTTTGTGTTGCTGTAGCACCCAGGAGCTTCACCAGCGCCCAGGGGCTGCTCATGCTAGGGTGCTGTCTTTGCAATCTTGGGAGGTGTTACATGAGCGTAATGCAGAAACACAGGTTCTGTGGAGGAATGGGAAGAGGTGCAGAGATGTGTGAATTAGTCTTTAAAAACATAATCTGTAGTGGCTTTTACTGCTGGTAGGCTTTATAATAGATACTTCTCGCTCTGTTTTTTCAACTTGCAAAGCAGGATAGGCTGTCTTTATAACTCACAGTACAGCTGGCCCCCATATATCAGTACGTTACTTAAATACCCGGGTACTAATGATATGTGACACCAGTGGAAAAAAAAGAAAGTTGAGGCCAACATTTTTGGCACATCTTTTGCTACCATATCCTTTGGAAGAGCAGCCAGTGAATGAATTGAGTTGCTGTAACTCCACTTCTCCAAGTTTTAGAATTCTGTTATATGTGAGAGGTTTAATAAATGCTTGACTGTGTGAAAATCTGTGCAGGATTCACGGCTTGCCTCCCTTTCCAGTTAGTTTTGTACACTGAGGAGTTACAAGCCCAGCTTCTGTCCATTTTAACTAGCCCTCTTTGAGTCAGTGATAATAGGAGAGGAAAAGCATGCATCAAAACGAAGGCTGTATCCTACACCCAATGTTCCTTTCAGTACACTGGTACGTTTTTAGGTAGTCTTGGGTGCCCAGATTTAAAACCCTTTAGCATCAACTGTCTTCTATGCAGAGGAAGTACAAATTCAATCAGAAGGTCTGGCATGAAAAAAAAAAAAATACAGGGGAGCCTTTCTTCTCATAACAGAGGCAGGTTTTTCTTAAAAGTCATGCAAGTTAAAATAAATACCACAGTGCGTAAGCCAGCACACAGAAAAACTAATCGGTGAGCTACAGCACGTGTGCAGCAGCAGTACTGCATTCCTGTCATCACACATTCCCAAAGCATAACAGTGAGAGAAATATGATCTGAAACTGGTTTAAGAGGCGCTGTAAGTAAGCCAGGATTACTACCATAGTATAACATAGTGTTTGGGAGTTAGACTGAAGACTTGCTTGTGATAAGCTCTGAAACATTTTCCTTTTTTTATATTTGGAATTTTTTCACTTGCACCTTTGACCTTCGGATTTTTTCTTTCTCTTTTTGGTGGAGTTTCTCGAATGCTCTTTCCAAGGAGAGAGGGTTGTCTGAGCAAGCCCAACTTCTTTCTCAGCAATAAATCCATTAAGAGAGACTCACTTATTTTGTGACCTGGACCACAAGCATAGATAACAAGTACTTGGCTCCTCTTGCATATTTGGGTAACAACAAGTACTAGTGAGAGGTGGCAAATTAATAGAGTTAGTGTCAAAAGTCCAAGGGCTGCTGTGAAAGAGGATGTGCTGCATCATGAGTTTTCTGGTTTGTTCTTGCCAGTATATCTGATTACAAAGACCTGGAAGGGAAACTAGTACTTCCTACAGCCAAGGACAGTTGCAGCCTGTTGCCAGACCTCCTTAACCAGTAAGAGATTGCACAAAAACATCTTTTTTAGGATCTGAGTTCTGCACAGTTGTTAATATTGAGACACAAGAATCCACACACTAAAATGGTGAGTTTATGCAGTGGACAGTTTTCCCCCTTCATGGATTTATTAATATTAGAAATGCAGGTAATGTATTTTTTCATCAAGGCTATTATGCAGAACTGTAGATCTAATAAACCCATATATTGCCAAGGCCTGTGATGTTATACCAGAGTTTGGTATTTTTCCCCATTTCTTAATTATGTTCTCTCCACCTGTTTGGTGTTTTTCCCCAATTCTTAATTACATTTTCTCCACCTCTTCTAGCACTCAACTTTTGTTCTTCCTCCTCTGCTTTACTGCTTATACTACAGGCTTTGTTCCCCTCTTTATTTTCTATTTATTCCTTTCTTCTCTCCCTCTTTCACTTTCTTAGGCCCTGCATTTCCTTTCCAGCATCTTGCAGCATCCTATCTCCACCTTTCAAAAGTTACAGAATTTGATAGTTTTGTTTTCATAGGCCACAAAATGTCCCTCTGCTCCTCCTTTTACCTGGCTGATGGTGACTGTGGCCTTCGTTAGGGCAAAGTCTCCCCTGCATCCCAGTAATACCAACACTATTCATAGTCTTTGTTTCTGAAGCTGGAGAGTGGGAAAGGACCCTTATAATAGACCTGCAGAGAGCAGAGCCACAAGGCTTGGCCTTGAGCACTTGGCATCTTGACAGTGTTGGTTCTTCTGGTGGTGTTGGGTGCTTGTGAGACACCAGCTCAGCTGACAGTACTAAAGTGAAGCCCTTTTAATTTCTGCCTTGCAAGGCAGACAGTTGACTATGTGCAAATGGCAAGGTAGTGACAGGGTAAGGGAGAACCCAGGCTTTGAATGCATAGTTTGAGGGACAGTGATTTTAGAGGTGTAGCTTGTCTTAGCGGAGAGGGGGATTGCTTTTCTCCTTGCGCGTCCTATTATTTTGCTGTTTTATTTTAGTGTTTGGCTTGTGTGCTTATTGAATTTGCAAAGCTCACGCAGTCAGTCTCCAAGCCAGTCACGCTGAGCAGCAACACCAGCCCACCCTGCTGCTGAAGCCTGCTGCTCTCCCCTATGGAAACTTGTTTGTCACGGGGAGGAAAAAAGAAGTAGCCCTGACTGAAACGTGAAATACTACATTACATGAGAGCAATTACCATATATGCACACATGCACAAGCACGCATGCACACACACAGGAAGAGACATATATGTGCATACAGTTCACCATATTGTGCTCTGCTACATAATTACTATTTTTTCAACTGAGGAAAAATAAGCCTATGAAATGGAAGCTGGGACCCTCAAGTTTTAACAGTGTATTTGCCACTGTTTTCCTGTACTCTTCTGGGCCAGTTATGTCCTTTTCTTTTTTCCATTTTCCATCTATAAAATTGGAACAGACTTGCTTAGCAACTAATAAATGAGCATTTATGAAGATCGAATGCAATAGATGTCCTTAGTAATGTTTGTTTTTTCACTTTTTAAAAGATAACACAGAGTGTTCTCAGATGCTAAGATTTTGACTTGCTTCTCCAAAAGCTTCAGGCTCCCTATGAATTTGGACTGAAGTAGGATTGTGATTGAAAGCTTGAACACGTAATAATCCTTTGCAATGTCTTATATGTACATATATGTACTTTTAAAAAAAATCATAATGTTAAACCAGTGCCTTTGAAATGGCTACTATTATGTTGCCAGTTCCTGATAAGGAATTGTTAGGTTAAAAGGGAGGCAGGATGCCTAATTTTGGCTTAGTTCAGCCTTTTTTTTCCCAAGAACTCTACAGTTTATTCATCCAGGCCTCACCTCTCTCTCTAGTAGTTCAAGAAAGAGATGTTATCTGTTGGACTTTAAATACCAAATGGTAAATGTTTTATCTGAGTTTCAACAAAAAGCTCTGAATCAATGTTTTCCCTTAGTTTAAAAAAAAAACAACCAAAAAACTGGGGGTGGATACAAAAAAACCACAAACCCAAACATAAACCACCAAAAAGCTTTGAAACCGTTTCATTTTCCTCTTCATCATCAGCAGCAAGTGATCAGATTCCCATCCCCTCAATTCCTGTTTGAAGAAGTATTTTCCCTTATTCCCAGCAAGCTCCATCAGACTATTTCCATATTCATTTTTACAATTAGAGAAAACTTTACCAATGAGTCACAGGTAGGCAAAAATATTTGTAAATTAAAGCAGAATTCCCCAACAGTTTCACCCAAAGAAAATTGTGATCCTCCTTGCCCCTGTTGGAACAGGTGAATTAAACAGCACATTTTTATTTATTTCAAACTGTGCTTATAAGGGTACTGTACTATTGTTCACGAAGCAGTACAGCCATTTGTATCTGGGAACTCTTCTTTCCCTCCCTGCTCTAACAAATCCATGTGAATCCAGACATTTATTTTCTTTTATTAAAATAATAAAAAAGTAATTTAAAGTGTCTAAGAAGAAAATGTTGTGAGGTTTGGAGGTTTTTTTTTTTCCCCAAAGCCCTCCAATTTTAGCTTTCAGTTCATACGAAGAAAATTATTTTATTTCAGTTTGGCCACTGAAGCAAAAAATCAATTACACTGACAGTTCTAGCTCTATTTCCAATGAAAACAGCCAAGACTTAAACTTGTTCTTTAATTATATATTTGATTCATCCCAGTAACAACGCTTGACTTCAAACAATGCAAGAGCAGGAGGAAACTTGCTCTGAATTCCTCTCTTCAAAGGGAAGAACTCTTTCAGATACCATGTCAGAAAACTTTCAGCTGAAACGAAAAAAGAAACTGGGAGGAGACTGAATTCAAGGAGTTTTATCTGACCACAGGAATAATGTCTCAGTACTGAGAGGATGCCTCCAAAGTTGTTTTTAAACAAATCTACCCACATTTGGGAAGGTAAAGTTGACTTTGCTAGATGGATTGCTTATTTCTGTTTCCCCCCCCCTGCTTCCCCATTTTAATATGAAAATAGCTTATCATAGTTGTAGAAGCAAATTATTATTCACTCAAAATTATCACACAATGAAAATGCATCCTGTTATCTGTGCCCAAAACTATAAGCCAGTCGGATTCCTACAATTGAGGAGAAGATATCACGTGTTAATCGTATGTATCGTATTACTCTCATGACATTTCCTGCAAGTGTACAAATTAAATCAATTAAAACTACTAGAAAGACTTCTTTGCGCTGTCGCCAGTTCATTAGAGCACAGCAAATTGCTCAAAAAGAATTGGGATATGTGTGCTTTATCCGACAGTTGCAGAGCTATACCTGGCTTTGGGTTTGACACTTGTTAGACTAGCTCTGAAACTAGACTCCAAAATTTTTAGTTGGGAATAATTGTGCAGAAAGCCAGCATAAGGATCACTGTGGTCTTGTTTGCTCCCCCCTCCCCCACTTTGTTCTGTCTTTCTACTTCTTGACCTCATTTTTCCTCCTCATTGCTTATTCCTATTTGTGTCTCATCTCAGATTATGCCTCTTGTTCTCATGTGTTTTTTAATGGAACAGTTTGATATCTAGGTCTGTGTCTAGACTAGGAGAAAGGTTGAGTTCAGTTCAGCCGTAGGCCTACCAAGTTCAGGCACTTCTTGACAGCTGGAAATGCACAGCCATCATTCGTTCAGCTTTAAGACAGTGGAATAAGAGTTCAGGTTCCTGGCTGGAATTTAATTTGCTTTTACATCTGGTAAAATGGGTAGCTTTTTTAGGTTTGACTTAGCTAGTTAGTGCTAACCAACCTATCCCAACCTTGGCCTTCGATGAGAAAACTTGAACAATTCTAGAAGTTCTCTGTAGGGTTTTTCTGCTCTGAGGGTGAAAACATGCTCTATTATAAGCTTTGCGTAGGTTGATGAGTAAATTGCTAGATGAGTAAGTTGCACGATGGAAAATATCTTATATTTTTATTAGTGGCGCTCTAGGCCATTTATTTTGCTCATCTTACTTTTTCCCTTTCCTACCAGTATACAAGGTATCAATGGAAACAAGTTGTTTCTGTTGGCTTTTCACACAGTTGGAAGGAGATGAGGAGAAAGGACCCTGTGGTATTTAATTTTCAATGTTCTTGCAGGCTTTCATTCATGTAATTTCTACTTGTGTGAAAAAAGTGGCTGAATATGAAACCCTGAATGATTCTTTGGGGCACATTGTGCCCGCGGTAGCAGAGACGGGTGAGCTGAGGTGGGTACTGCAGGGATCAACCCAAAGCTGCGTGGCAAGGCAGCAAAGGGATAAAGTCTCAAGGGCCATTGGCTTTGATGTTCAGTTCTGTCACCACTGCTGAAAATTACAGTCCTCTGATTCTCCATGCTCTTAGAAATGTGGCACAACCCCCTGTAAGAAAGGTTAAATAATTATACAAATGCAAATAATGTAAGTAATTTATTGGCAACATTTTCAAACCCCTGCATTGCAGTCACCTCCGGTGGTAGTGGTGGCACCACCTGACGTCAGGCCTGCTCAGAGCTGTCTCAGGGAGGAGGAACCGCTTCCCTTCGTGCAGTGTTGGGTTACCGGGAGTTCATGAAACCCTGCTTCCCTGGCGGCCTGGCCCAGGTCAAGGTGGCGCTGGGGGGGGGCAGCCGTGGGGCCACTGGGGTGAGAGGGTGGGCGACCTCCTTCCCACCGGCGAGGCGGGCAGGTCTGGTGTCTGGGATATCCTTGTGGGGTGCCCTGTTTGTTTAACACCGCGGCGTGACTGACCAGACCCTCCCGGGAAGAGCCGGGAAGCGGCAGCTCTTCAGGTGCCGCGGGGGAAGATGCGTGGGTGACCCCCGCCGGTTCCCGCAGGGGTGCCTCGCGAATACAGACCTCTCTCTACGCCCTTCCCTGCGCTATATCCGTTCGCCCCGAGGCTGACCCGGGGCCGGAGCGGTGCCCGAAGGGGCCGGGAGCCGAGGCCCGGCGGAGCTGTTCCTCTTCTTCCAGCCGCTCGGGGAGGCGTGTGCCGCTGCCCCCTCCCCATTGGCTCCCACGGGCGGCGCGCGGCGCCCAGCGGTGTGGGTGCCCGGCGCTGCGCACCGCCGCTGGCGCCCGCCTGCCCCCGGCAAGAGCCACCGCCAGGCAGGAAGGACGGGAGGAAGGCGGAGCGGGCGGGAAGGAGGGAGCCGGGCCCTCTGCGGTACGCGGGTACCCCGGCCGGCACCGCACGGGAGAGCGAGGAGTCGGCGGGACCCGCAGGCTGCGCAGGGACTAGCATGAGCCCGGGCGGCGGCGCGGCGCCCGGCGCTCCGGTAGCAGCTGCTCGCGGCGCGGTNCGCTGCCGGCCGCCCGGGCGCCGCGGGCCTGAGGGGGGCGGCGGCAGTGGGGGGGTCGCGGCTGCTTCCGCCGGTCCCGCGGCCGGGAGAGGCGCCTGCGGGCCGTGCTGTGCCGTGCCGTGCCGTCCCTCTTCCTTCTCTCCTCCTCCTCCCGCTGCTCCTCCCGCCGCTCCGGGAGCTGCCGCCGCCTCCCCAGCGCCGGGCGCGCCGCGGTCGGGGTCGCAGCCTGCGGACGCGGGGTTTTCCTCGTTTGTTTGGGCCTTTTGTGTCGCGGCTCACAGTTGGCTAAGCACGGCCAGGCTGAATCGGGCCATTGTTCGGGACCCCCCAGCTCCCACGCTGCACATCTCTGGTCCCCATCCCCCCTCCCCGCGGCCCCCAACTTGTTTTTTGCCTGAGAAGCCGCATCCCGTGCCTTTCCTCCACGCGAATCTGGGAGCCGTAAGCCGGACCGATTGCAAATGAAGTGTAATGCATTGTGGGACGTGTGTAAAATTGGATCATTCGAAGGGGAAAAAAAAAAAAAAGGCAAGGACCCGCGGCCGGCGCCCTAGAAGAGGTAGGGGCGAGATGCGCGCAGGCTGCGCCCCGGCAGGGCCCGCGCTGGGCTGATGCCTGGCGGTAGCGCCCACCCGGCGAGCCGCCAGGCCCGGCCCGTGCTGCGGCGGGAGGATCCGGCTCGGGCATCCTCAGCATGAAGAAGACGCGGAGTACGACCTTGCGGCGGGCCTGGCCTAGCTCCGACTTCTCCGACCGGGCCTCAGACCGCATGAGGTCCCGCAGCGAGAAGGACTACCGGCTGCACAAACACTTCCCACCGGCTTTTATTTCCCAGGCATCACGGGGCTACATGACATCAGGTTTGTAACGCGATTTTGTGGGTGCGAGAGAGCTTTGTTGTGAGGCTGGTGCGGGATGTGTGGCTGGCTGGGCAGGCTGGGTCGGTGGGTGCGCAGGGGAGCCTGTGACCAGGAGCCTAAGTTGTTATGAATAATGCAAAAAAAAAAAAAAAGCATACATCCACCATTTTGTACCTCTGCAAGATTCACAGCGGGGCCCTCACAATATGGTGTTTAAAATCTATTAGTCGAGTGAAATAAGTGTATGAGAGAAGCGGTTGTGTCTCTCTGTCGTGGAAGGGCAGATAAAAATGACCGGGTACGCTGAGCATGGAGCCCTTTGCACCTTTTGTGCATGAAAGCATGTGCTGGATATTTATTGATGCCCCGCACATTCCGCTTTTAATGCAGTTAACTCTGGTTAACTCATTGGGCTTTCATGTTATTCCGTTTTTGGAAAGGAAAAGGATCACCTGTGATTGCAAGCGCTCTCACCTTGTTACAGGATCTCCAGGTTTCAGCTGCATGTTTCTGCAATGGCAAAGCATGCTTTGGTGAAAATGAGTATAAACGCATTTGTTGTTTGAGGTGCAGAAGGAGAGCAGACCTGTGTATGTGGGAGAACACACACGTGCATGTATATTCGTCTGCTGATTGCTTTCAAGGGAGGCCATAGGGAAATAATGGACACTGCACCAACATGTTTGTGCACGGGAAAGGAAGAGCGCAAACAAAACAAAAAGCAGCTCGGGGAAAGGCAGGCATCGAGGAAAGGCTTTGCCTCTGACAGAGTGCTGGTGCGATTTCGGAAAGCCTCAATACTGTTAATGGAAGCTGCTCCATCCTGAAATGCATCTTAATGGCCTTGGAATTTAGGCATTTCACAAACACCTGAAAGAAGACTTGGGAAAATGCTCATGGGGAGGGGGCTGGGGGCAGAAAATCCTGGAAACCTCCTTTGTTGTTCTGCTGCCTGCTTGTTGTGATGATCAGACATAATGTTTCATTACTATGATAGCAAATTCCAGTTTATCATGAAGGCACGTTTCCCCTCTGAGGCTCAATTTAGGTTGAGTAGGCAGATTCCTTTAAAGGAGAAAAAGAGGCAGAGGGAGAAAATGAAGGTATTATGTATTACTGAAAACGTTTCCAGCCCTGTGCCCAGGCCCCCCCATTTCTGCTGCAAAGGTGCAGCCAAAGATTGTGGTTGTCAGTTGTACGCTCACTTTCCTATCTCTGGCCCTGATAAATATATCTCTATCTAGGATTGGTTTCTCATGTTTTAAAAATGTCTCATGACTGTTCTTTCTTTAATGCCCAACTGCAAGGGCAGTATTATGCAGTTTATTGAAAAATCTGCCTGTGTAAGAATATTGTGCTGCTTTGGCAATAGCCGCTCTGATTTTTCACTTTCCTGGGAAGCCACATATTGAGAGGAAATTACAAGGATAATTTATGCTTGAACAGCTGAAGAAGAGGAGAATGGTCGTAGTGGTAGGTGGCTTGTTTTGTTTCATTGATGCTGTAGGACCTGAAAGTGGCTGGAAAGCCAAATCTGTCTGTGCTGTGAAGATTGTTGTTGTTCTGCGTGAACATCCTGATATTCCCACTGTAAGCTATGCTGTGTTGGTTCTGTTGAAGTTGGTACTTTTAAGGCCTTTCTTCAGCATGGGAGCCCGTATTTAAAAGAGAAGGAGCTCACGTGAGCGTTTTGTGCCAAGCAGTGTGGTTTTTATGCTTGTTTTTAATTCTTCAGGGGAGCAGTCTGGCTTGGTAAAAGCTTTATCTTGGCAAGATTGGTACAATCCAACCAGACGCTCAAACACCAGTGAACTACAGAATCAGATGTGTCAGCCTTCATTTTTTGGCAGATACCTGTGTCCTTGGGGGGTGCATAGATTTATAATCTCCTATAAATGTTTTAAAGTAACCTTCAGAGCCCCAGAATACTGTGTTTATTAATATACAGACCATTGATTTCAATTGCAACAACTGAAGAAGAAGGACAAATATCATGTTTAGTTTGAATAATTTGCTAAAGTTGTTGGAGGGAGAATACATTAAAAATTAAAATAAGCAAATGTTTGGTTTTTGGTGTTTTTTTTTAACAACAACAACAACTTCGTAGGCTTTTAGCTGGAAATGCAATTGTTCCCTCTTAATGGATAGTTTCCACAGTCATTTATTCTTAAAGGACCCTTGTCCTCTGCCTTTCCAAATATTAATTTTGGGAGGAATGGCTACTGAATCTAAGCATTTCTCACTGTTTGAAGGAACCTTTCTTCCTCCCAGGAAATCTTTAAGAAGTCCTTTGGCATAAAAGTTTTGGGGATCAGGAGTATAAATACGTTCTTTGTCACCCAGAATGTTGTAGGGGAGAAGGCTCCTGAAACACATGGGCTTTTCAGACTACTGCATTCTGTTTATCCAACCATTTAACCTCATCACCATTAGCATTGTTGTGGTTCTCTCTTAATTAAATGCTGCATTGTTTGGGATGGGGGTGAAGGGTGGGAAAGAAACCTTGGGGTTTTGCCTTAATTACTCTGCTTAGGAGAATATGAAAAAGCAGACAAACAGCCCTCAGTAAGATGCTAAAAATCTTGAAACGTTAATATTTGAGTGTGCCTGAATGGGGCATGGAGAATCATATGTATGTATGTACAGAGAAATATTGAATAATTGTGTCACAGTCAATGCTGTGGTGTTTTATTTGGGGAAAATCTCTAAGCAGAACCCTGTTTATAGTAGAAGTGCAAACATCATGCTGGAGTGGTAAAGCACAACCAATTTTAAGCAGCCTTTTCAGTAAAACTGAGTAAGAGCCAGCTTGATACTTGCTTGATTAGAAGCAGCATTGATGGCTGGCAGTCACATCTTCAGTACTTGGGAAACAAACTGCCCATAATTGTAGAAAATTGATGCAGATGCAATTCATCCAAAATTTAAAGATTGTTTGACAGGTGAAGGGAGATGGAAGTAAGGAGGGGAAAAAAAGGAGGGAATTTAGAAAATCACACATTTTTACTGCTGAATAATCTCCTGATACATGCTATTAAATCAGCTGTACTCCAGGGTTTCTTTAGGCTTCCTAGCAACCACTAGGTTCAAAGGCTGTGCAAGGAGTTCATTGTTCATGTGGAATATTAATTTCCCAGTGGAGGACTGACTTGGAGAAAAAACTCTGAAAAAGAAAACTACAACAATGTAGAGCTTTGACCTTGTGTGAAAAGAGATGTTGAAAAGTTTGAATCCTATAAAATTAATTTCACGTTACTGAAAAAGGGGAAATATATGTCAAGTTTTTGATAGATTGCTGCTTAATTGAAGGGAAAATAAAGACATAATATGAAACTGCCAAGTAGGATAAAACTTACAGATACTAAGGAGGGCTCCAGAAAGTTACATGAAATAATATGAGTAGTTTTTGAAATACTGGAACCTTCTTGCTTTTTTCTTTTTTCCCCCTTAAGTAACAAAGGAAAATCCTGGATTTTGTTTTAGCGGCGAGAGGAACTGCACCCTGTGGTTGACCCAGACGTTAAATGTTACCAGAACTGAGTAGTGCTCTGGAAAGAAATAACTTTTTCTGCAGCCTTTCTTGAGCTATTTTAATTGAAGATCTTGGTGTTGGGGGTAATGTGTCAGTTTGAGATGGGGGTGGTGTAGGGTAACAGTCTAGCGCACGCATCATGAAGGAATGTCTGAAGAGCTTTCTATAATGGTAAAAACTAAATCCAGAGCATGATTATTTGAATGTTACCTTCTGAAAAGTTTGCAATTACTTTATTGGTCTTTGCTATAAAATTTCCTGGCAGAGGTTTCAGTGCTTCGAAGTTGAAGGCTAAATTTAAGTCTTGGTGTTGCCCTGCTGTGACTGGAGTTTGATTACCAAGTTGAAGCANTTTTTTTTTTTCTTTTTTTTTTTTTTTTTTTTGAAGCTTGAACCTCTAATGAAAATTAATATTTGAAGATAACCATGCATGATCTGAAGAACTCAGATTAATGTAAATGAGGAACGACAGATACACGCAAAGCCTTGAAGCTCATTCGGTTCTCGTGTCCCTAAATTCGGTTACCTAAAGGAATATGTTCTAGCTTGAAAGTAGCTGTATTGTAATTAATATTTAATGGAATAATCAGTATTGCATCACCTTCTTTTTTTTCTCTTAGTGTGGTATTAAGAAACACCTTCCAATTCCTCTGATTAACAGTAATGGGATCTCTTTGCCTCCGTGAATTATGAGTAGTTTTAGGCTGTCTTAGACCAGACATGTTAATGGGACAGTAAAAACTGAGAGTGTGTAGGTGTCAATGGCTAGCAGGGCTAGCTTTGCCTCCTGGCTCCTGCTCTGTCTCTTTTGCTTCAGCCTGTGCTGACCTGGTGAACCCCAAGTGGGTCAACTCCATTCAGTTACTTCAGGGGCTACGCTTGCTTTATTACTCGGGAAGTTGCTCCTGGGCTCACTGTGCCTTCCTTTTTTTTGGCCTCTGGGGCATCCTTGACAGAGAAACAGGAACTTTGACTGAATCCTGATCTGCGGAGAGGGTCTAAGTGTGCTCTGTCTTCAGACCACAAACTTGGTCCAAGTTCAGGGACCGGTCATTTTTGCACTGTTTCTAGCTCATTTTGTTTCCCCCCTGGTTTTTTTGCCTAAAAGAATATGAAAGTCAGTCTTCCCTCTTCTCTCTCTGTAGGTGTGTTTTCCAGGAGTCCTGTGACTGAAGTAATTTGTTATATGTGCACTAGACATCATGATAGCCTACTGAAGATACAGGAAGCTCCTCTTTCAAGAACAGACAAGGATTCAGAACAAACACAGTACTGATTCATCACAAATAGCTCCCAGTCTTTTACAGGTGTAGAAGTTAATACACTCTCTTTGTTGGCAACATTTGATAAACCTGAAGGGTGTTGAATATCTTGCCATTTTGGAATTGAGTAGCAGCCATATCTTTGCAAAATGCATTACTTGTTGGAGGAGGCTGAAATGTGAGGATTTTGCAGATCACCTTGGTTTAGCCCAGGGACCCACTCATTTGTGAGCAACAATAGGCCTTCATTTGTATGCAGGAGAACTCATCCCAGAGTAAACTGCCATCTTTGTAAAGTTCTTTGCACAGTTTAAAGACATATAAGTACAATTAGGTATGAAGACTAGAAAGATGTATTTTGCTAAGCACATTGTAGAAGTCCCTCAAAAACTGGGAGTTTCTTTTAAGTGTTCTGGGTAGTTTCTTTAGTGTTACCCTGCTTTATAACTCATAGCAGGTTGTAGAATATCTCTGTGAACAGTATTAAAATTAGATCAACATCCTATTGCCTAAACTCTGGGCCATGATTCAAGTAAAGCAGTGCTGAAAAAGATTTTCAGATACAATTACTTTTGGCTCTTCCTGAGCATACTTTTACCTTGTTGGAAGAGGCCAGCCAATATTAAAGCCATGATCAAAAAATGTCACCTAATTTCAAACTTGTGTAAGAATTGCTAAATAATACAATATTAATTGTGGGGTGGTTTTCCTTGAAGAGTATGTTACATTACATTATTTTAAATTATAAAGCTAAATTATCAAAACTGGATGTTAGATGTTTTTTGGGGAGTAGGTGTAAATCTGAGCCTAGAAATATGAGTTGCCCTTTGTAAGAAGATCTAGTGAATACTTCATGCAATTGTGCCTAAGCATTGGGTTTAATTTTCACCAGGAAAAGAAGTAGTAACCATTGAAACTGAGACCTGAATGCCTGAACTTAGCTAGAACACTTTCAATTATTGTTCTTTTTTTCCAGGTAGATTAAATATGAGGTCAGGAAGCAGAAACAAGGGTTGAAACTTCTCTAAAAGTCTCAGGAAACTCTGTGCTTCTGTACTTGTCCGTGCAATAATTTTTGGTATTAAGGCCAGTGTCGACCAGAGTAGTCATAGGGAAAATGCTTGAATACAGAAGCTGCAAAACTCTCCCAAACCAGCATTTGTTGCTCCCAAGTGACTGCCTGGAGCTATGAGGGGGGTATGAAAGTTGTTTATAGGTACTGGCTTGCTTTTCTTCAGCACATTTATTGAGTTGGCTGCTTTACTGATGCTGCTTTGTATCTCACTCTTGTATGACATATAGATGCTGGAATTATCTTGCTCAAATGGACTGTGGAGGAGAGGAGGGGAAAAAAAGGAAAAAGGAAGACCTGGCTTTATAAGAAGCACATTTGGGCATGCAGCGTGATGGAGTGAGTTCAGCAGTCTAGTTTAGACAGAGCCCTGGGCTCTATTGTCAACTTTTGCCAGTCTGCAAAGGGTAACCAAAACATGAAAACTTGATTTTCAACAGGTTTGAATTCATTATAAAAAGGCTAACAAGTTTCCCTTTTTCCTTCCCCAAAGAGAGATTAAAGTCACTGGGTTTGAAAGTCAGGAGGTGAGGGAGGTGTTCCCAGCTGTGTCAGTGGTCATCTTTGTTTTCCTGGGTGCTTGAACTGTTTCTGCAGTTCCCCATACTTACCTTGTAATCTGTTCAGTAGGAGAACTGTCTCCTATTTTTTGTACTGTGATACTGCCAATCACATAATAGGTCCTGTCTCAACCCAGGCCTTGAATGGGTAATGTGGGTAAATAGGTGTATTCGGTGGGAACAGCGCAGTCCTCGTTCTGTAAGTGAAATTCTGCGTTCAGATCAAACTTTGGACACCACAGCGTTCATAAGAATTTTCCATCTCGCGTTCCTGCAAGCTGAAAAAGAAAGCCTGTTTATAATACCAGCAGTAAATGATGTGGAATTATTTTTATTCAGTACTGTTGTTTTTTTTTATTTTTTTTTTAATTCGGTATACTGCATCACTTCTACCTTGTCAACCAAATCCTCACAACACAAAGATAGTTCTGTTTTTCATCAGTTGATGATGTGATTCCTATAATTTTTTAAGTATAGGGGTGGTTTCTGTTACTTCAGTGGGAATTGCTGTCTGCAGGAGATACCTACAAATGCACAATACATTAGAAGTTTCAAGTTGTGATGTTGAAAAAACAGATCTCGATGGTTTTATTGGATCTGATAGGGTGTGAAAGTAGAAGACAAAAGAGAGAGACTGAACAGTTTATTTGAGGAACTGTTCTTAATTTGTGAACTTTTATGTGGACCTATGATTCTTGAGGGTAGGGATGGCCTGTGTACTGCAGATGGATTTTGGGTATTGTGAAAAAGAGTGAATGAGAAGCTCATTGTATTTATATGAGGTCTTTTTATTTAATGAAAGTAGCAAGAAGAGAAACAGCTGAGTCATCTTGCAAGTCTTTCATTTTGTATGTGTCTCGGAAAGTTACTCTTGTTTCTCTGTGATCCATTAGAGGTATTGGTGGCTAGGCAGTAAATTGCATGCTTTACCGTTCAGCTGAAATAATTAGTAGTAACTACTGCTGTTTAGCAGGTTTTTTATACAAAAGTTGTCCAGATACCTAGATGAACTGTAGTTCTCTCTTCCATATGCCTTATTGACCAGAGGTTTTATTTTGAGAAGTTTATCTAACATTAGAGTAGAACAGACTCCTGGACACCAATTGTCATCTTCCCAAATGTGATGGAGAATGCAGCTGCAGTTTGTCTGGGATGCTGGAACTGAGGCAATATGACAATCTCTTCCTAAGTTTGGGTACCTTTTTCAGTGTGGTATGTGTCCATGGAGCATCTCGCACACGCTTTCTTGAGGTGCTGGTATTGGTTAGCAAGCTGCATGTAGTGATCTCAAACCACCTTTTCTGGCTCCTATTTTCTTTCCCAGCTGTATAGTTTAAAGAAAAAAAATGAATGGCCCTTTGTAGTGAATTTGGCCTCACATTTTGGGGCCTGAAAAGTATAATAGACAATTCAGAAATAGTTAATGTGGCCTGGAAAAGGCAAAGTTCTGTAAGAAAGCTGGGTTCATCATAACACAGGAAGCTGTGCTGGGAAAACTTAGATTATATAAACTGGTCTACTTGCCCATTTGTGTTCTTTTAATTTCCTCTATAATTTCCTACGAATTTCCTGTTGATGACCTGTGACCTAGTTTCAGAAGATAAACTTCTGACCATATGTGATAACATTTTAAATGCCATAAATTGGACTGTTTATCTTACTAGCCAGTAAAGATGATGTACTAAATTTCATTGTGGTACTTAACTTTGCCTCTTAAATTTTCACAATGTTTTAGAGCAAAGTACCAAGCCATTTTCATAGGATGTTCTAAATTCTGCTCTCCTGAGAATTTACATTCTTGGCTCATACAGTGACCTTGTTTTACTACACATAAGCCTTAAAATAAATATTTTTTAAACAGGGTGAAACGGAAGTATTTTTTACAAGGTTTTCTTAAAGATTTGTGTGCTTTTAGGTGTAAATGCTGCATGGCTGGCTGGGTGAGTAGAGGAAACAAAAACTTCAGAGCAAAAGGTTTATTTGCTTTAACATTAACTTTGAAACAGCTGCAACCCCCATGTGTAAATCGGGTATGTCTGCAGCACATCTCTTTTGAGAGATGGAGGGCAGATACTGCTGACCATGGGAAGTTCACCCAAGGCCCAAGTAGACCCTCAGCCTCTGGTGTCAACTTCAGGGCAGGCTTACTGACACAGAGGCATGATCACAGGAGGGAGCAGCATGGCTAACATGGCTGTTAGTCCATGCCCTTTGCTCCTTCCCTTTGCACTAGTCCAGTCCAAAATTATGAACAAAGGAAGTCTATCTTTGGGGAATATTTAGGGATTTGTAATGTGTTCCTAGGTCTTTAATCTCTGCTTTCATTATGGATGGGTATAGTTACTTTATTGCTCTTGAGATGCAAATGTTTTACA
>VZTO01015756.1:31321-50099 GCA_013400615.1 Syrrhaptes paradoxus | reverse complement strand
AAGAAAAAAAGTCTACCTGAAAATTCTGATAGATTACTGAAAATCTGTTTTTCATTTCACAAATAAAATTTCACACTGACCACGTACAAAAAAACTCTTTAACTGGAGAAGAAAGTCTGCATAAAGTCTACTGTGTGTCAATCATATCTAATGTGAGCCATTATGTAAAACAGTAACCTTATTTGCAGCAATTTTTTATTTAAAATTAATTTGGATTTGCCTTTAACAATTTCTGACAACTACATAAAACATCTGCACTGCAGCCTAAATGCTCAAAAAAGGCATCCTGAGATGGTTGCACGTGTGGCAGTGAGGTACTTGTTAATTCAAAATTTTTCCACTTGACTGACATTAAGAAACTGCTAGAAACAACATATGTTGTTCTTCTGATATGGGACAATGCTGCAGAGCTGCTACCGAGTGGAGTAAAGCTCTGGCTAGATACACAGGCATGTGTTTACTTTTGCCACTTCAGCTCTACAAAGTAAATTTTGATAACTAAATCCAAACAGAATGATATATTTGGTTTTTATTTCCTTTCAGATTTACCCTTGTGGTCATTGCTCAACGTTTTTCCCCCTCCCTGACATACTACAGGTGCCAGGAATGCAGCTTTCAGGGCTATTCATGCCCTGGGATTTAAGTGAGGTTTGTCAGTGCTCAGAGGGCTTCTTACCTTTCCCTTTGCTCGGGAGGGCAGCAACAGGAGGAACTCTACCTAAAAAGTAACCGCTTTCAAACTGGATGAATTCTGGTATCATGGGAGGAAAAATATTGACCNTGGATAAAGAGAAAGAGGCTATTGTAGGACTCTTCCCCCTCTGTTAACTATGGAGAAAATGTGGGCAACAGAATTGGAGGCCACATTTTAGGCCACTAAAATTAGATGAGGTGAACGGCCAAGGTGGTCATGAGTCAGAGTCACCTCCTTCTCTTTGAAAAGCCGTACCATCTGGATTTCCTTATTCTCTCACTGTGTGCTCGTTTCCTAAATCATGGCCAGTTCTTCTGGGTTTTCTCTAAATTGTGTTTTGCCCTTGAAGCCCACTATGAAAAGCAACTTCTCTAGCAACAGTTTTCTTTCCTCTCCACTAGCAACATGTTTTGTTTTCCTGAAATTTTTGAGGGTATACTTTTTTAAGAGACAGCTGCTCTTCTGACTTAATTGGTTGCAACTGGCTAATGGGTTAGTAGTCCTTAGTTAGGCACACAAGTGCACATACAAGTGACGTAAGCTTGATGTTCCCATTTGGCAACTTCAAATGAAGATTACAAGTAAATATCTGGGGGTAAAAAATAGCTGCATGTTCTTGCTTTCACCAGGCAGCTGAGAAACATGAAATGACTTACTGGTAATGAGAAAGCTCTGTATTTTCCAGAGGTTGAAAGCTGATTCATAAGTCACACTGATTCAGACAAAAGTGTTCAGTGATGTGCCTTCTACAGTTGCTACCCCTTAATTGATTTGTTTCCTTTCATATTAATTGCTTCAATGACTTCTGTCTGCCATACCTGTTTCATTGCCTCTTAATGACCCCTGTAGACTACAGAGGTTTGCTCTCAACAATGATAAGTTTGTACGAAGCTATCCTGAAGAAATCTATCCTGATAACGCAGTGGAAATTCTGCCCCAAACCAGGGAAGATTAGGAAGAATAATTCTGTTTTTATGGATAGAATACTCTTTCCGTAACAGGAAACTAAATTCAATATTTGGTTTTCTAAACAGTACTTGGATGGAGGACTTCTCAGGATGTGGCAGAGGTGACCACGCAGAGGCATCTTGCTTCAGTAAGCACCAAAGTATGAGCATGTGCTTACTGAATATAGTAAGATGCTCTTGAAACTTGAGGATGTTAACAATCCCATTGCTCTTTATATAAGAATAAGCCTTTAAAACTCATTGATTAAATTTTATATTGGGAAATTAAACTTTCTAGAGAATTTCTGCCTGATGAAAGAATCTTCAATGTCCCATCCTAAACCACTGTATATTGTTAGATGTTGGTAAAAGGTTGCCAGCTTCCTTATCTGTAAGCAGCCACAATTCAGTGGTGATGTATTATTATTATATGTGTGAGGGTAAGTAAAACAATTTGGAATTCTTCCGTGTCACTTACTAGGTTTTTGCTGTTGTAGCAACACTGGTTTGCAGCAGCTGTAGAGCTTCTGGGGTTTGTTAATAAAAGAACACGCAGGCATAAGAATGGAAAGACTTGTTGAGAGAAGTAAAATAAAACTAGCACTTGTACAATGATGGTGAATGATTACTTTTTTTTAGGTTTTTTTCTGATTTTTTTTTCTCTTTTCTGTGTTCTATTAAATGATTCTGTTCTGTTAGCTCCATACAATCTGTCTGAACAAGTTGCTTTTCTATATACAATTACACATTCTCTTGCCCTCCCCACCCCATACGAATATATGTGTTACTCTAATAAGGGGATGTAATGGAGCTATACCTATTTGTACCATATGAAAATCTAACCCAGTACATGCAATGAAAATCTAACCCACTACATGCAACTTTTAAAGATACTATGATCTAAAAAAAGTGTATTAAATAGTAGAGTAAATTATATAAACTGCTGTGAATATTCATTATATTCCTGAAGATTTTTTTTTTTTGACATTTGCCACCACTTTCGTGTGTTTTTCCGTCAGTTGTATTGTACTAAGAAAAAAAAGCTATGGAAGATGAATTTCATGGATTCATGCTGGGAAGATTCACACTGGAATAGATGTATTAACATTCAATACTGTACTCTGCAAGAAGTTCCAGTGACTACATTAGGGATATTCACGGTATGAGATGTAAAACATGATGACTGTCAAAATATGTCCCTAATTTGGTATGCTTAAATAAATAAGAAGAATTAATTATAAAGCCCTTGCTTTTTGCAAGTATTCAAAAAGAAATGTGGTGAAGAACAAGTTCGTTCAAGACCTTTTTTTTAGATCTGCGTTGACTTCTACCCACATCAATAAGCCCTTGTCAGGGAAAGTAAATGTTTCACAGACTATATCAAACATGGTTAATAAGTTACTTGAGAAGCAATCGGTGTTTATCCAGGTTTTGCCTGTTATTACACATTGTGAATTATTTCCGCTTTTAACTCCTCTACATTTCTCTGTGGGTTTACGACTGAGCATTCCAAAAGCAGAGTGGTAAAATGCCCTAGTTGAAAAACAAAACAGACTAGAAAAAGAAAAATGCAACAGCTCTGGAAAGCTCATTTGAAATTTATGACAGATTTGAATTTGAATATCTGAATTTGCCAGTCCACAAAGGAAGAAAGCAGGAGGCTTCGAGTGAAGAAGTTTCCTGGGGTTCTTCCTTTGTAACAAGCCACAAAGGAAGAAGCTCTCACTTAAGCAGGCTTTTGTGAAGCTGTTCAGTCTGTGCCTACATCAAGACTGCTCTCAGGATGGTGACGCAGCTCGGGAAAGTTTTCTGGGCAATAACTTGTCTTGCTCTTACTTCTGTTCACACATCCACAGCATAAGGGCCCTGTACATTTACCTGCAGCTTCGAGAAAACAGAAATGTTTTAGTACACTCTGTGTTAAATAAATTGTAAGAACTTTTCTCATAGGATGCAGGGTTTGACAGTCTCTTTCAGTACTTGCTATTGGAGGCAGCTATATCTAGTGCATCCAAGACAGTTTTGAATAAATCAGAGGTTCTCCACTTCCATAATGTGGATCACATCCAAACAGAGTGACTTCTTTTCAGTCTCAAATACCACATTCGGTCTTATGGGCAAATAACAACAGCATTTTTTTAATAAGGAGTTCTGATATCTTTTCACAATAATAAGATAAAAACCAGTCAATAATACAAGAGCAAGGCAACCCAACAGTTTCCTACAGAACACAGAAGTGCTGACTTCAGTGTGGATTGTTCATGGTCTGTGGACCATGAATCATTGCATCCTTCAAAAAATGGACTTTAGAAATCTACATATCTCAATGTAATTAGTATGTGCAAATAAGGACCGTATGTAGGGTAAGAAGGCAAAGGGATACAGAGGAGCTGTCAGAAAGAATGATTGAGTTCAGGGAAGTTCTGTGACTCAGGGAGCAGGATGCTGTTTTACTCAAGAGCATGTGTATGCTGTGACAGTCATTGACCAGGGAGACCACTGTTGTTTGAAAGACATGAAAGCAGGTTTTTGGCCATTCAGTTGCTAAGTGCTGTCTTAACCTAGAAAAATGGGAAAATAAACCCCTTCTTAGAACTGGGGAAGCAGCTTTAGGGAGGAACTAGGGAACTGGAAAGGGCAGGTTTGAAGAGGAAGATTAACTCCCTGGAACTGTCAAGCTTGAGTTAGATCCTGAAATAAATAAGTACGAAAGCAAAAGCTGGCAGCTAAAAAACCCTACTCTGTCTTTCTGGTGCTACTCCAGGAAAAAAGTATAGAAACCTATCTGAGAAGACAGGTTGCCTTTGTCATATTTGAAAAACAGATGATGCTGGCTCTGTGACAGCCGGTGTAAAGAGCAAGGATGGACCTGTGCTGCCATGATGCCTCTTTTTGTCTGTGAAATGGTAACTATGAAATGGTTCCTCAGGTTGGTTTAACTTCTAAGGGATAAACTGACTTAGTAGAGAGTGAAAGGAAATTGACAGAAATTGATACAGTTTATGACTGAGGACTTTTTTTTTTTTTGAGGAAATTAAGAAGTAAGCAGCTCACTTTTGAATTTGAAGCAAATCTGCATTCATTGAACTGATACCGGGAAATCTGGTAGCATTCATGCTTTACACAGTGTATTAATTCAAAGGAAACCACTAGCAGCTTGAGGCTGGAATAGGTGCTTTTAACTCAAGTAAATTAATCCATTAAATTAACAAGTGATGAGGCTACAACAATAGAACTGAGAGGAAATGAAGACATGATTATGAGGGTCAACATAGTGTTGGCTAAGATAAAGCATGACACAGGTGGCTTTTGAGAGACGACAGGCTGAAGGATTGCTGATATGGATGGCATGTACAACAAATAGAACTGAGTAGAGTACAGCCATATTGTTTTCCATGGCCTTGAACTTTCTTTCTTAAGCAATCAAAATTTGGCAGAGATTTTTAACAGCACCCTTAGGTACCTGTTATGTTTCTTAACGCTTCTACTAAAAGAATGCTTTTACTACATCTGTTGAAATGTTTATAGTTTTACACTTGTGCATAGTTATATCTGTCCCATCAGAAAAATTTCTGGGCTACCAGGTGCTGTCACAGTGACAACTACTCTGATTAGGATCCACTAGTTAATGAAGTTAACGAAGAGTACCTGCAAATCAAGAAGTATCACTAACATTTTAGTGTTTTTTAAAAGCTCTATGAGGATGGCTGAACTCTTCTGTTAAAGGAACAATGCAGATGAAAACTAAGTGTTACAGAAAAATGTACTGTCAGCAGCATTGGAGATTTTAAAGTACTGCATTCAAATTGTTAATTTGCTAAAAGAGTTTACATCTCATTCCATCTTGTTTTCATGGAAGACTTCAAGTTTCCCAGAAGTTAAGCTGTAAGATCAGCCTTTTATCATATGATGTGGGGATAGAAAATCATGAGCTTGAAAAAGGACAGTGTAGAGCTGCTGTACAATACATTTCCTCTTTTACATTTTGTGCACACATCTGAATAATGACTGACTGTAAATTCCACTCCTTCCCATGGAAAACTAACACTAAATTTAAGAGACAATTTTTCTGCACCATGTTATTTCCTGGCTTCTATCATGTTTACTAAATTTCCGTATATCTATCTGTGCCTTAGAGACCCACGCACCTTTGCAAAAGTGTATTTTTAAAAATAAGCTTTAAGAACCTTCCAAACTCAGGGGCAGAAAAGGAAGGAAAATCTGAACTAAGGCAGTGTATGTGCTGGAGAGAAGAGGGAGTCCTCCGGAGACCATAGATCTCTCCATTTCACCAACACGTAGATTCTTGTTGGTAATCCACAGGGCTGCTGAATCACAGATTTATTTTACAAGTAACCTCTAGGTTTTGCAAATGAAATTTCAATGGTGCAAAATCATTGCATAGGCACGTAAGACCTGGATGAATCACATGCATTTCAAATCTTCTGGTCTTGGAGGTGAGCAGCACAGAATCTCCAGGAAAAGCAATGCCATCCAAAATACCATTTTGGGGTCTGTGGAGACAGTGGTGGGGATTTGAAGTACTGGGGGCTAGAATGGTAATTTGCCACATGTTCACTGTTAAACAAGTCAATAAATCAAGGAGGCAGGAAGTAATTTTTCCTGTGTTCATTTTGGGGGACAGTGAGTAAACCTTGTCTTCGTAACGTGTGAATGATTTGTATTTTAGGCATTTTCTCCATGCCCAAGATCTCACTTGCCTCTTCCCAACACAACTGGCATTCTAGAGTTTTGTACTGTAAGTAAAAACCTATGAAGAGGAGTTAAGATTATTTTGTGATTTACGAGAGGTAGCAGCAAGTGTGGAATGGAGGTGCTGTGACATCTTCAGAAGATAACTTGTGACCTGTGACCACAGGAGGCTGTTCCTGATGATCACATCCTGATGATCACAGTACTCTTGTCTGTTTTTGTCCTCTTCCTACCAATGCTAGAGGCTGTAAAAAGCTGGTATCTGTTTGTGGTCTTTCGGGAGATCTGTGGATTTTGTACTTGATTCACCGTCAGCTATGTTGCACCACTGATGATGCTAATTTACAAAGATGCCCAATACTGAGGGCTATCAATGTATCTGCTGATCATATGCATCTGGATACTAAGTAAACATCTTCACAATAAGGACAGAAGCAGTTTTCCATTTCCACCAGTGTGACTCAGTCCTGAACATGTGGAATTTTTGCTTCACAGTTCAGCATCTGTGCTGCTTGCTAGATCTGCAGACAGCAACAACAGTCAGAAGCCAACAAGAAAGATAAAAGGTGCTGAACTACCATGTATCATTCTCCCAATTCAGGGTTAAGCAATACAGTCAAAAAGAGGCAACTACCTCTGCCCATTTCATATTCTGTGCAGAGAGAATATTGTCTCCTGATCTCTTTCGTAATCTACTCCTTATAAGTGTCTCTTTTCACAGACAAAAACCCAAAACAAACCACAGACAAATATCTGTCAGACCTAGCACTATCCTTATGTATATCAGACTTAGCAATATGCTGAAATGGACAGATGAAAAAAAAGTCATCTATACCTGCCCATTCATGAGCATCTTTGTAATTCTGAGAAACAGAGATGTAAATTTTTTAAAAAATATTAACTTTGCCACTTCCAGGATCATTCTTTCTGTGTTTAATTCTCTGCCTTGCAAGGTGAGCCCATAAAATAATGAATAGGCAAAAAGAACTCCCAACAAAAGTGAATTTACAAATCTTCAGATTATATTGAATGCGAGTGGGCAGACTATGACAAAATGTTCACACTTCTTTGTAAAATCTAACTAGTTTGCCACTACATATTTATGCTATAAATTGTGAACTGGAGTTCCTCTGTGGGAAAGTAACCCAAATGAAATGACAGGAAGCAAAAAAGACAAATGCTTTTGCAGGTATGGGATAGGTCAGGATTTGCTGTTTCCCAATTCTGTTTATTTAATTGAAAAAGTCTTTCAGAATCCATTTCCATCATCATTATTTAAACAGAATCCTAGTTTACTCTGAGAATTAGTTGCATTTATTCTGGAAATACAATCAGTGAAATAATGCATTTACTCTTTGCCCTTTTTGGAAATGGGATAATAATTCTGCCTGCCTCATTTACAGGTTGTGAGGCTGAAACTGTATGTGTAAGAAAGTGTGTGTGTTCCACAGCGGTGGAAACCGATTCAGGAATGATGTATTTTAAGACCTTTAGACAGAAGTATCTTCAGAAAAGGTTTTTTTGCTAAAAGTAGCAATATTATTGTTTCTTGTGCTGATAATAAACTAATTTATGGTCACAATAGTGCAGAACTTTCAAGATGTTCAAAATACAAGGTACGGATGCAGAAAAATGCTGACTATTTAAAAATACAGTTATTGATTGTTATGATACAATACTGTGTAGACAGTCTGACAAATTTAAAATATTTCTTGTGGGAAAAAATTGAAATTCAGGAGGTAATTTTGAACATGGATTCTTCAGCATGATGGATCAGGCAGAAATGTATTCCTTCATTTACATTACAGCACCCCTGGCTGGCTTTCAGTTTCTTACAAGTCAGCTCCTGTACCAGTTTTGGGCCCGCGAGACTGGAAAGACACTGATAAGCTGGAGGAGTTGAGCAGAAGGTCCCTAAAGTGTTTAGGGCTGGAGCACTTGTCCTGTGAGGAGAGGCTGCTGGAGCTGGGCTTTTTCAGCCTGGAGAAGAGATGGCTTGGGTGGGGGCTCGCAGCAGCACCCAACACCTACAGGGAAGGGACGGAGGAGCTGGAGCCAGGCAGTGCACTTCATGGCAGTGCATGGTGGGAAGAGGTGAGACTATGGGCAGCTCCATCCTTGGAAGTTTCTGAGCCCTAACAGGACACAGGCCTGAGCAGCCTGGTCTAAGCTCAGAGTTGCTCCTGCCTAAACAGGCAGCTGCTCTGGAGAGCTCCTGGCTTCCCTTTTCACCCGGGTTATCCCGTGCTCCCGTGTTGGCAACTGTCAGAAGGAGACTGCCCACCCATTTAGACATGCATGGCAACGAGCCAAACCACACAGCCAGATCCTACATCCCACTGTTCCTGGGAGAGCCTGAGTGAAATTCTAGCATCACCAGTGATTTTACCAGTATATCACCCCTTGTATTTTGTCTTTAGATGTGGAGAATACTGGCATTTTGCCCTTGGCTTCAGTGAGATCGTGTCACACCAGGGGTGTCCAGCCCAGGGAGCCTGGGCCAGCTGGAATCTGCACTTAGCTCTTAGCTAAGTACCTAAAATTAGATGGACCGAATCCATGCATGAGAGTTAAAAAAACTCTGAACATTTGGGTTTGGTTTTTCGGTGGGGTTTTTGTTCTGTTGTTGTTTTTTTCATATGTACCTAATTTGAGTTAGGACACAGCTTGCTTTTCCTAGGAAGCCAATATGTATGACTGATACTCAGTTTTCAAAGTTAAGCATGGACAATGTGTACATACATACACTTGCCTAAAGTGTGCAGTTACCAGGCTGTGACTACAACTGATCTAATTTTACCCACTGACACACAGTTAGACATGATTTTGTGCCCATAAAGCACTCCAGTCAGTGCGCATGCAGGTTAAATTCATAGCTTCTTGCGTTTCTGTAGGCATGTAATACATACATATACGAGACCTGGATGTGTGTCTGAAGATTCCTCTGCTTCTCACTTAGACAAAGTTAAAGTACTTGAAATCTACATACTGACATTACCTAAACTATTTATTACTTTTGAACATTAAATGAGATAATTCTGTGTTTGTCATCCTGCTCATGTGTGCTGATATATACCAGACTCGGTCACTCCCTACTCGACTGTGCTCATTCTCTCAGAATATGACTTTTTTTTTTTCTGGGAAGGCCAATTAAAAGGCAAAGGCATTAGATCAATGAAACACAAGGAAAATTGCTATAAACATGTTGAGAATGGTAATTCTAGCTATTGACATTTTAACCTTTGGCAAATTGCTCTGCCTAACAGCTTCTTTCTGATGTTTCTCTCCTCAGGTGTATCAGTTTCTGTATTTGCCCAGTTAGAGATGTGTGTCTTTTGCTACCCTTTTTGCAATTACATAATTTGATTTAAATGTTGTTGCACCAGAATAATTAACATACAAATTTGGCCTTTAATAAAAATCTGTTAGAGTGATGAAACTTTTATTACATGTTGTTGTATTATGTTATGAACCACTTACAGAAAGAACTCCAACAAATTTTACATTGACTAGGCAAAAATCTATGGCTTGATGAGGGCTACAGAAGTACTTGGGGGTACATAATTAAGAGAACCTTCTTTACAAAATCATGAGGTGTAAAAATTGTTGATTTTTTGGAATTCCAAGAGGAGCTCTCTTTTGCATCTTTGGAGACAGAAAGCTTTATTTAACTTCAGGTGTAGTGAGAGATTTCAGTATCAAAACTGTCTTTTAAGGAGACAAATCTTCATTTTGAATGGCAGTGATAAACATGAATTTAAAATACACCACACTCTATTTAAAAACAAAGAAAGAAAAATCAGAGAAAAATATCTACTTTTCAAGAGGCCTCCATAATTAAAGCTAATTTTACTTTTGGTCTCTATATTGCTATAACTGGATCTGTAGTCCCACACCCCTGTTTACAGTTCTTGCTTGCCCTTTGTTCTGCCAACAGATTTTTGAGGAAAATTACAGGACTGGCATGCTTATAGTTCCTCATGAATAAAGACCAGTTCCTGCCTAGAAAAGACATATCTTGCTAAACAGCTATCAAGTGGTGAGGGTTTGGCTTGCCTCATCTGCATTGTTGGCTCAGATCTACTTTTGCTTCTATCCACAGGGTACTCCCATAAACGAGGCAAAAAGAGCACTCCAAAGTGCTCCAAAGAAAGTTCACTAAGATGTTACCAGAGATCAAAAATAAATTAAAACATATAGTAATTTCAAAAGCATACAATGAATATGTTATCAAACATCACAATGTCTGGATATTTTCAGTGCAGGAGTGTTCCTCCTACATGCAGATGCAGGATATCAGTATTTGAATTCTCTTCCATGCTTCTTTTCAAGGACTGAAGGAGCTGCAGATATGGGTGAGAACGAAACTCTTCTTAAAAGGATCTAAAAGTACCCACTGGTTCCAACACTATTTGAATCTGGGCCCTAGTGCTGGTATCAGGACTTCCAGAAAATTTCCAGAGGCAACTGGAATGGTCACCCTGCTACCACCACAGACAGAAAACTGGCACCCACTTAGCTAGTGTGTTTTGACTTCTTTCATTACAAATTACAGTAGGATGTTCATTCTGAGGGTGGCATTCTGTTCTTTAATAATGAAGTCCAAGTTTGTATGTGTAGATGCAGTTCAAAATCAAGAACACGCAACTTAGCCGTGACTCCTAGCTAGGACACTGAAAGGGACACTGAGCCTGGGTGGGATGGCTGACAGAGGCCAGGGACAGTCCCTACTCCTGGGTCTGTCCAGCGCACACAGCTCTGCCATGGTGGGGTGCCAAGAAAATTTCTGTAGTCACTTGTCACTATGGCACTTCTGGATGGGTGTAAATTCAAATATGAGAAATGTAAACTTATCATCATCATGATTAAGCAAAGAGGAAGCTTTCCCTGGTAAATGCATGCCTCAGATAAACAGAAGATGACTTGCATGCGTGGCTGCCTTGGCTGCTGGAACAGGCTGCTAACTGGCACTATTGTCAACTAAAAATTTGCACAAAATTTTGAAAAATATTTATATTCTGTATCTTTTAGCAGTAAAGGTTTATTTTGTGTTTATTTGTTTCTCTTTAAAATTGCAGTCTGCAGAGACTCATGCTTGTAGTTTATTCCTCAGGCCACGATTTCACCCTTTTTTTTTTTCCATTAAAGAAACTGTAATCATCTTCCTTTACAGGTGCCAGGGTATATTTTCAACTGAAACACATTTTATTGTGAGAGATAGAACAGGTCACTCATGGTATCATCACAGAGTAGCTTTACTAGGGGAAAAAAAACATTGACATTTAGAGACATTTAGCTTGACATTTGGAGACTTTGTTCTTCTGTGGATAGGGATGTGGCCAGTACAGTGATTTCATAATTTTTCAGGTCAGGAGAGTTAGATTATTACTCAAATCTGAATCAATGAATTTAATTTGAGTGGGAAGATGGTGAATATACCCAGAATGTGTGTTGCTCAACATGCTCTAGCTTTAATGCTCATCCATAAGACCTGTGAATCACAGGCAGTTGAAAAAGTGGTCTCAGGGAATAAGTTAACTTGAAATAATCCCCTTTTTAAGGGCTTTGCTGAACTGAAACCAGGAGGATTAGCTGCAAGATATTAATAGGAAGAAAAAAATATGTTTATATGTTAGAATAAATTTATCTTTTTCTGTGCTTTATAGCTTGAGGCATTTGTCATCAAAATTAAAGAGGTCATAGGGAGAGGACAACACTGAATCCTGGCCTGTAAATGCCATTTATTACCACACTGACAACGGAAAAGGAAAACAACTGAGTTTCTTCTCCTAGTGTTTGTTGAAAAAGGTCCTCTTCACGATTGTTTTTGGTTTTTTTTTAATGGTACAGAGATACTGCTTCTTACTGAGAACCGTGCAAGTTTTATCAGAAGTGGTGCAATGTAACCACATCAGCATAGTAAGGTTATTTAGCCCCAGTCTCATTTTATAAGTTAAATGCCTGTGTAAAATACAGAAATACATGTATATTTTCTCACCTAGAAATGAAATTATTCTAACAGACCCAAAGAGATTGTCATTTTTGCATTGTGGAAAAGAGGCAATGAGACTGAAGAACATTTTGTGCATCCAAAAGTATCCAGAGTGTCACAGAAATTTAGGATGGAGTATGTTACAGAGAGCTTTGCATCAGTGAATGAGTGCAGAAGCTGCCTCCTGTTACCACCATCCCTTGGGACACTGCACATTCAAAGCTTTGGCCAGGATGTTAATACTGGTTTCTCAGTTGCTGAGAATGCACCTTTGTCTTTGTTGACCTTCTCCCTTAGGTTCCAGAGAGACCAGAGCTGCAGCCAGCAAGGTACTGATGACAGAGGTCACAGGCAAAACAGTTCCCTGCCAGAGGAAAGTAAGAAATGTGGTGGTTTTCATGTGAACTTTCAGTCAATAAGAAGGGAGTCATCCTTGTTGGTAGAAATCACCAGTGGAAAGGAAAAATGAAAGGCCCACCCTTGATGTACAGAAGAATGTGGGTTTTGTCACCACCCAAACCAAAAGCCAGTATGGAGGGCAGTGCCATGATATCCACTAGCAGAGACTGAAGGGTAGAGTTATAAGAATTGCTGTGTATCAATATAGGCCATGCCCTTGCTGCCCTCCAGGGTTAAAAAATCCCTGGCATATTCACTGGCATGCCGAGCACACCCAGACGAGTGATCTCCTTGCATCACGTCCTAGAACAGCACGGTGTTGGTTTTCACTTAATGGTTCTCTTCCTGCCACACTCTGCCTATGGTGTGCCTGTTCCTGCTTTTCATTTGTAGTATCAAGAATAATCTCTACAACCACCACAATTTCATTTTCTGCTTTCTACTTTCTGCTTTTCTTTTATTCGCTGCCAATTTTTTTACTTTCCACTCATTTTTTGGTTCTTCCACATGCACATCAAACTGGAACAGTGCAGAGGTGCTGACAGAGGTGGCAGAACTTCATTGAAAGCTCTACAGGCAAAGTAGAGACACTTGGGTTTGGCAGTGACCACCCTAACCTCCAGTCCTGTACACATCAACTGCTTTATAGGCTTGAAGATGACCTGTGATGGAATCAGAGGCAATCATAGGGTTGCTCTAATACAATATCCACAAGTCCAGAAATTCATCTGCATGTGTACAGGAAATCGGAGATAAGGCTCGTTAAAGTGAATAACGTGGGAGGACAATGAGGTGCAATAAATAATCTGGACTTGCTTTCAGACAGAGTTCCCTGGATGAGGTCTGTGGGCATAATTGCCAAACACCAAGACCTTCTGTACTGTCCCAGGTGCAAACTGTAGCTGCCTTTTCACCTAAAAATTAAATTACTCTTCAGTGTGGAGCATTGTGTTATTTTTCAACTATAATGAGAGTTTGGGTACCTACTGGATGTGTGAACAGCAACATGAAGTTGCTTTAGTCTCGAGCTGAACACATTGTTCTCTAGTTTTCAGAATACATGGCAGAAGAGATTCAAAACTCCTAAAGTTACCACACAAAATCCCACAGACATGTGAACAAGATTATTACTGTTTTACCCCTAAACAGGATTATAAAGAGAATTCAGAGCAAAGCAAGTAAAATTAGTGACCTTCTAGGGAGTGTAAGGAACCAAAGTAACCTTCCTTAAAGTCATTGGCACTCAAATAGTTTGCCAATGCCAGGGTCTAACTGTGCCTGACTGTTCATTTTACGTACACCTGCATTGCTCCAAGATGATTTGCAAACAGTATGACAGAATGGAGGATTGCCTACTCTTGAAGTGCTCTGTTATTAATGAACTCAGAGCAGGTCTGTACTGCATTTCAGGATAGGAAGAGAAGAATACCATGTGTAAGTGAAACTGTAGGCTTGTTTGAGTAAGCAGCATGAAATCATCCAGACTGGAAGGTGGCCAGTGCACTAATGCTGACACTCCAACAGTAACCTTGCAGCATTCAGAACCCAGCATATTTGCAAACTGTTTTCTGCAGTTCATTTTCCAAGGTTCAGCATTAGACAGGAATATATTCCCTATTATACTCTGACGGCAGCACATCCTCCTGCTGATTACAGTCCCACAATCTACTTCTGCTGCCTAGCTCCAATTCTGATACCTTTAGTTTTTCTCTACTAGGGAAGTGGAAGACTGAGAACAATAGCTTACTCCTTCCTTTCCAACAGCCTCGATACACTGAAGTGGCAGTGGAAAATTACCCCCCAGAGTCTCCTCTCAGGTCCAGACAACACAGGTCTTAAAATGGTGAGAGTCATGGGTTTCTCAGTTGCTGAGATGCATGTCAGGATGAGGGTCATGCACGTCAGGATGAGGGTCATGCAAATCATGCGCACTTCACAAACAAAGAGTCTCTGCTCTGTTCCAGGGAGTACTAGGTATCTTCAAAATCACAACCATTAGAAGCCTGTCAAACTTTGCTTATTTTAAATGTATCTGGTAAACTGTTGTCAAAAACAACGTTCTCTCTTTCCTCATTCCTCAGACAATATTAAATGACTAAAGAAGGAAGCTCAACAAGTCACTACATGGCATAACTGGGAGGGAGAGGTCATTTGGTTTGTGCTGGGATGGGAGTAGGAGCCAGTTCAGCTGTNTTACTCAGCTTTGCATTTTCCCCTAACAGCAAGGTTTTGAGCCCTGATGATTACACTTTCCAGAGGGAGAGAACAAATTCACACTGTTTTTAATTGTATGTATTTGGGAGGGGAGAGTGAGCCTGTTGCTGGCTGGCTCCGAGCCAGAGGAGCCAGCACTTAAATAGAAAGCAAAATTGCAAAAAAACAGATCTAACAATAGGGAGGAACATGGATCCCATTGTTCTTCCCAGCACATTTCTACAGCAGGTAGAACACAGTAATGCCTCATGATTTAAATCTGTGGCACAGAACGACTGCTTGTTTTGCTGTTTGTATTTAGCTAACCCTGATGGATACCCAATGATTTTGTGTCAGGCAAAGTGTAATGCTTCATTCCTTTTTGATAGAACTGGCTTCTCAGAATAGTAATTTTTTTTTCATTAAGACTTTTCCTGGGTATTTTCACAGAATTGTGCTTTGGACACTTTTTTCATGCACCATTGAAATTGTTGACATTTTTACTGAGCTCAGCCAAACAATAAAATTATTTTGTATTTCATAAATACTAGTGAGGAGGCTCACTAGACAGTGCCAGAACATTTTTGAAGACTAGCTGTCACAGAGCTGTCTGCAAATGTTAAACTAACTACTCCATCACTGAGATTTTGTCTTGCCTTATTTAATGATGTTGGTGTTGACACTGAGACAAATATACTGAACAGCAAAGCTTTTTATCATCATTACTTCTACTTCTGTAGGACCTTCTAAGTGTTCATGTTCCAGTGTTTCTACTGCCGAAGTGTTTTTGTACTATCTCCTTCTGTGGCTGAGGATTTAGTGAAAAAGCTTAAATTAAATGTTCCACTTACATTCTCAATGACAGCAAGTGCTCATGTTTTCTGCATCTCTGCACTCTCTATCCTGAGAGTGTGCTCTGTTCACCTCGACGTTGTGTCTCTATTAAACCAACTGTTCGGAAATCTGTAACAGAAAGAAATGTTGGGTGAACTCCCGTAGCAGTAATTAAACCTAAATGGCTAGAGGTTTCCACTCAAAGGCATAATTGTAACAGCATAATAATGAGAAAAGAGGTGAATATAGACTCTTTAGCATTAGCCAGTGTGGTAACTTGTTAGTTCATTGATCCTGGCACTGTTAAAACCAGTATTTATCAGGGTTGTTTTTGCATATATAAGATTCAATCTTACACGTAATGTTTCTACTTTTAATTTTGTGAGTTTCTCTATAGCTAGATAAACATACTCACAGTATATTCCTGACCTTTGAAGTCTCTGTCCGGGACTATCTTTTGCAGTGAACAGGTTCAACTTTCTAAAATGTCCATAGGGTTGAATGCTTACTGTTTTATAAAAAACACATTTCTGTCTTGTCCAACCCCAAAAGGCACTTGTAGACTCCAATATAACTTCTCAGGATTTAATTATACATTACATGAAATATTATTATGCATTTATATTCTGATCAAAATGAACACTATACTAATAACATTTGAGACATTATTTCAAATGGCCATGAGAGAACAATAAAAGAAAACAAACGGCAGGGGCTAAAGAAAACGAATGGTAATTAAAATGGTATTGAGTACTTTGCAAATAGGACAATGGTTTTGATTAACATTAGCAGGAATTACAGAGATAATGGGAAGGTCTACAGACCTCTGAAATATTTTTCGGTGTTCCAGTCTGAAATAATCTACTGTGAGAGAAACAGATCTCACACCATTTAGTCTGATCAGCTTTCTACATTGACTTCAGCTAGTGTGCTTTCCTCTATGGAGAGCACAGGTCATGATGAAAAACAGAATATGAAAATTCAAAACTTATTGAAAATTACTTTTTGGTATTTCTTTTTCATTGGTTATGACAATGTCAGTTAATAACAACAGCTTAATATAGGAAACTTGCACTTGCTTAGTAACCAGTAAGCATCTTTGAAAAGAGATTAAAGGATTTTGGGCTATTGCAAAGAAAAGTAGAGGTTAAAAGGGAGCTAATTTGGTGATAATACACTGAACATTACAAAACATACAAATACTGTTGCAGTTTATGATTTCATTTTGCAAAATGGAGCTTTTCTTCATGGAACCTGGCAATGGTTTATTAAAACTGCTCCAAATAAATTTCTAATGGACTGTTTACATTTCCTATAAAGTAAGGTGACCTCCTTAGCAGGAAGGAACAGATGGGCAGCGTGACACAGTTCCTTAGACGTCAGAATGGGCTTTGCTTACCCGGGTGGATCTCAGCTATGCCTGGGTGTGAAGTGGAACAATTACATACTGAGAACATATTGTAGAGGAAGATTTATTAATTCAGCCATCAAAATTACGAGCAAAATATTTACAGTTAAATTAAGGTCAGAAGTGTGAAACAAATGAACCCCTGCTGAATTCATTTTCAAAAGTACAGGGTAGGATGACAGTGTTTGAGTTCTCAAGGTGAAAATATGAGCTTTATATCTGAAATGTTGTGCCTTTCTCTTGTTTACTTCATAACAAAAAATGAACTCTTCCTTTTATGCTTTTCCCTCCTTCCCTTTGCACAAGGGCAATGGGAATTATAAACCTAACAAAACTATATAAAGAAAATAGTGTAAGGTAAAATTTAACCTTTAGCTACAACTGTTGAACTCATTATTTCCGTGGGACTAGTGAGATCCAACAGAACAAAGAATTTGTCTCGGGGGATTTAACAGAAGAGTCTAAGAAGGTCTGACCCAGCTCTCAGAGAAATCAGTGTGAACTTTTCCAGTGATTTCAGAGAAAACTGGATCAGATCCAACAGTCAGAGAATTCTGAGTTAAAGCAGAAATTTATCCCAGTTAGTCTTATGTGCTATTTCAGCTTTCTCTCCAGTCAAAAACTGCCAGAGTAAATGAGAAATTACTCAACAAAGCTTGGTTTAATATTGCTTGATTTGTCTTTTCTCACAGCTACTCCTTCATCATCCCTATTATCACAAAAGAAAGAAAATGAAGCAAATAAATACAAAAAATTCACTGTACACATAGTTGTTTATTATAAATACAAGCCAATTCCTAACGGGGACAACACAGACAAAGGGAAATGCATCTGTGTTTTAAAATCTGGTTTTAATATAGAAATAATTTTATTGTAAATAATTATTACTGCAAATTGAAACCAAAACTGTCAAAAATATTGCAAAAATTCATTCTCTGGCCTTTATGCATGTTGATTTTAATGGAACTAGCTGGAAATCAATGTTTTCTAAAGACAAACATCTGGCAAAGACCTTTAGTTCCTTTTCAGTTACCTGATTTCAGTTACTCCAAATGAAGAACGCTGATGATATATAAAAGCTATACCTATAAACTTCACAAATACTGTAGCATTAGTTCTATAGTGTAGGTAGGCAATTGCTCTTCCTCAACCCTACAGACATTTTCCTTCACGCTTTCTGTTCTAAAAGTACACACGACCTGTCCTTCAAATATCTTTTTAAAAGAAATATTAGTACTGGCAGCCAGTATGTTGTAGATGGACCTTGGCAGAACAGAAGTATCTTGCTTAAAAAAGTACCTGCCCTGCAGCATTTAACAAGAATGTAAAATCCTAAACTAGGTCAGCCTTGTAATTCTGAGCAGTCTTCTCGTGACAGGAGCTGTGTAAACAACGTGCTAAGTTTTTCTCTGCAGTTATCACCCTCATATTTGCCATATGTCTCTTGGCCTGTTTTTATGATTTCATTGTTGCTGTTGTTTGGTACTTAAAGCTTTTATTCATGGACACCGAAAGGTTAGAAGGAACACAGGACTGGCAGATGTGTCCACCCTGGCCACAACAGGCAGAAGACACAGAAGAGCAGTTTTCTGGATCAC
>VZTO01015755.1:0-17651 GCA_013400615.1 Syrrhaptes paradoxus | reverse complement strand
GTCCAGCATAGCCCCTCTCCTGTCTCCTCTAGTCTAGCATAATACAATATCAATAAAGCACATGGTAAATAAGTTAGAAGCTACCATGGATAGTATATATGCTGAATCTTAGGCTGACCTTGGAGTCACCCAAAAAGATGTGTACTGCCCTCTCTGGTCTGTATCATACATTGTACAACCCAGCAAAGCCACCCACATTATGGGGCTGCTTTTATATATATATATATATATTTCATAGAGCAGAATCAGAGAGATGAACGGAGATGAAGTAGGGTGCAAAAATCATTGTTATTTGGAACCTACAAATACTCAAAGCTTTCCTGCCTAATTAAGCTTGAAATGCCTTTGAAAATGTATGAACTTATAAAGCAAGTAAAGTCAGATTAATCCCAGAAACTCCAGAGGGTCTCTGAAATAGGGCTGGACCATCCCTGTGACCAAGCTAAAAGACTGACAGACAAGGAAATCTGAGAACTTGGACCCTAGGGCAATCTGGTGAAGATACGCAGTAAGATGCCACCTTGCTGACATAACTTCAGGAACTGAAAAGTTTTCCACTGACTGGGAGGGGTTTTTCAAGCTGTCCCAAAAAACTGGTTCAAGGCCTGATTCTATTCAACATTTTCTTTAGTGAGCTAGTTAAAAATTATTACTCATGACGATATAGTTAGCAGAGTGACAACTAACCATGAGGAAAAGGAATCATGCAGAACAATCTGTCTCACCGGCTGAGTTTGGCCTCTATTTAAACCTCATATAATCTAGTAATGCAAAATGCAAAGTTATATTTGTAGGAACCAAGAATAGAGGTAAAACCTACAAGTATGACAGACTGCATCCTGAAAAGCAGTGACTAAAAAGCATCTAAGAATCATAGCAGACTAGCAACTAAACGTGAACTCCTGCTGCATTGCTATCACTGTGCTGTGTACTGCTGAGAGTAATCCAAGGAGATTGCACCTAGATCTAGGAGTTATGTCTGGAAAAAGCTGTTGAAAATTCAATACTACAGAAAACAATACAGAATAATTTGAGGGTGTAGAAAATGCTTTTCAGTGAGGGACAAAATAGATCCATCCAGTTTTATCAAAAAGATGAAGCTATGAGATGACTACAGAATATGTGTGCATTTGCAGGGAGAAAACACCAGGTGCTAAGGCTATTTAATCTAGCAGGAGAGAGCAGAGCAGGAACCAGCGGCTTGAAGCTGAATCCACAGAAATTCATGTGAAAGCTGAGGCACAAAACTTCAGTGATGAGAATGTGTAACATTGAATTTGCCCACTACTGACAAAAGATCTCAATTACAGCTTTGATCTATTTTCAGAAGACGTGCCTTAGAAAAACAATGTGAATTGCAAAGACCTGATATGAGCAACCAGATGATCTAGCAATTTTGGCCTTAAATTTACGCATGCCAAACAAATGACAACATAATCTCTCTGTCATCTGTCAGACATTCTCTGTACTTTTCAGGCTTTACTAAAAAAGATTATGCAAATATTTTTTGTATTTAAGAAATACTACTAGTGTCACTTTCATCTTTCTCCAGCAGTAAAATAAATCCTCTAATAACAGGAGTATAACTGTGCAGGCATCTAAAGAAGAGCAAAATGATCACTAACACACTGTAGAAATGTAATAATTAAATATAAATTGCTTTTTCACACATAATATGACAAGTGCAAGGTCTGATATTTCAGCAGTGACATGATTGATAGAAAGTACTGCACACATTTCATTTCCTTTTCAATGATCTGCCCTGCCAATGGTATACAGCTCCCATTTCTACACTGATGGATCACAAAACACTGGTTTTTAATCTTGTCACTAGTACATTACAGAACATTGCCTATCCTGGGCTTCACGCCATATTGAAGGAAATTCAGCATTTGTAGTGGAAGCAAAAAGAATGAAATATTTCTGTAGCAAGATATATTTTCCCCTGCTTTTCGACAGAAAAAAGTGCATCTTAAAACTAATCAGTACATTAGAATGTTAAAAGAAATCCAAGTAGAACTTCATGGACAAAGTAGAGTAACAGAAATAGGTATCAGATGGATATTACAACTACATAATCACATGTGGTATGTGGCAGACTTACAAAAGTATGTGTTTAGACCTTAGAAGAAAGACAGTGGAAAGTGCAAATGAAGTACAGAATTACTATTGATAGCAACATTTAGAATAGAATAGAATAGAATAGAATAGAATAGAATAGAATAGAATAGAATAAATAGACACTTTCAGTTGGAAAGAACCTACAATGATCATCTAGTCCAACTCCCTGGCCCCTTTAGGGCTGACCAAAAGTTAAAGTATGTTATTAATGGCCTCTTAAACACTGACAGGCTTGGGACATCAACCACCTCTCTAGGAAGCCTGTTTCACTGTTTGACCAGCCTACCGGTACACAAATGCTTCCAAATGTCCAGTCTAAACCTCCCCTGGTGCAGCTCTGAACCATTCCCACAGGTCCTATCAGCGGATACCAGGGAGAAGAGATCACCACCTCCTTCTCTTCTTCCCCTCCACAGGAAGCTGTAAAGAGCCATGAGGTCACCCCTCAGCCTCCTTTTCTCCAAAATAGACAAANATGAGGTCACCCCTCAGCCTCCTTTTCTCCAAAATAGACAAACCCAAAGTCCTCAGTTGCTCCTCATATGACATTCCTTCCAGCCCTTTCACCAGCTTTGTTGCCCTCCTCTGGACACAGCTGAGTACCTTCACATCCTTCTTAAATTGTGGGGCCCAGAACTGCACACAGTACTCAAGGTGAGGCCGCACCGATCCATGCCAAATACAGTGGGATAATCACCTCTTTTGACCAGCTGGTTATACTGTGCTTGATAAACTTTGCATCATTTTTGTTATATGATGCAAAACATTACATAGATTGTGTGATTTATGCCAGATGTGAGATGAATATTCATCCAAGTTATTCAGAAAAAAATGCAACAGATTGTGATGGGATCCAGTCCTGAGTGGTATGGCAGAAAAACTTAACACAAAGGACTGCCTTACTAATCTCTCAAAAATCCTTAGATCAGTCCTTGACGCTGTACTTACAAGGACAGATAATGTTTGGAAGCAAATGACCTAACAGTTATTTTGCAAGGTCACTCTAGGAAGCTAGAACTAGTTGTGAACAGTACTTGCCACCACTTAACAGTCTTCAGGACTCGTATTCAAAGAATACTTTATACCAAATATTAATAATCCACAAAAAAACCCCACACGTGCCTCAAGCTTGTGTTGGAATGGACTAAAAGACAATAAGACACTGTAAAAATGTAAGGATGCACTTTCATGTTTCTCATGAAAATTCCTCTTCGGTTAAATGCTTTATGATGAGTAAATGAAAGACTTGGTGTTTCCTTTTCTAAAGTTAATGATTGGGGTTTTTTCTGACAGGCTCCCAGGCGCAAAGACTAGCAGGGTCTTTATGAAAGGCATATAGCAAACTTAACAGCAAAAGTTACTTTTGGGGAAAAATGAAAACAAAAGCAGGTGACGGGGGACAGAGAGAGAAAGGGGAAGGGAAGGCTCCCCAGTGACCAACTGAGAAGAGAAGTGATGGGAGTTCCCAAGCATATGTCCTCCCCTAGGAGGTGTCCCACAACTTGGTTGGAAGTTTACAGAGCTGCAAGCAAAAAGTAGATTACAGAAAAGGAAAGAGAAGGCCATTAGCACTGAAAAGGCTAAGGGGCTTAAGGCACTGTGCAATGTCATCGATACATGCCAACATTAAATTATAGAGAAAAAAATATCAGTAATTGTGAAGCGCAACAGAACTTGAACTCAAAGAAAGATTCTTGGTTTTATCAATTAATTCAACAGTTCCAGTCACTGGGGAAAAATGTGTCTTTTCATTTGGCTTCTCAGGTGCTAATCAATTCTTAATTATCTTTAACCGTATTGACCTGCTCCCACTGTTTGTGCCATATATATCAATGAACAACATTCTGAAGAACATGGTATCACACTTGGAGAGTAAGAGATTCATGTATTATTCACTCTACGTAAATATATACTGTTACTCCTTTTTGACCTAAGTGGTTAGCCAGACTTTGGGGCTAGCAGGTTGTTTGTGTGAGGAGACGCTGATAATGCAATCTTGTTTATTTACAACAACTTAATCAAGTCCAACCATTTACCTAAAAAAATACAAAATCTTTTTTATGTGAACACAGAATGAAATAAGTCTCTTAGTTTACAGCTCTGCCATGGAGTTCTCAGTCCCAAAAGCTGCCCTTCCTAAGGACCACATTCCCAAGACTGCTTCAGGCCCTGCCTGGTAATTCCTTGGTAGATCATCTCTTTTCTCCTCTGAGTTTTCTGCCTTAACAACACAATTGCCCAAAACACCCCACCAGCCTTTCATCTGCTTTTCTTTCATATCTAGAAATAGGTATCCAGGTTTGGCATTGAGTCTGCAGTCTAGCTCTTTGAAGAACTGCTTTTTTTCCTCAGTGGTTGTACTCCTTTTTCTTGAGGGCAGAAACAACAGATTTGGAGGAAGTGAGGGGCTTGAGAGGTCAAAGCACAAAACATAAGAGGAAAATGCTGTTGTGTAGGCATAGTAGGGAAGAGAACAGAAGTCACTGTACATAAACAGAGAAACACGTGCCTCAGGAAAACCCAGGGAAGAAAGAAAATAGACTTGAAGAAATTAAACTGAAGCTGGAGAATTATTTGAGCACTTACTCATTTTCAAAAGACTTTTTCTCCCGTGGTGCCCACAGCCAAGTACAATAAGCTTGTGGAAGACAATCCCCCCCAATACGGGAGGGATAAATCCCTCCATACATTAAAAAAAAATACATATTCTTAGTTTTGTTTGTAAAGCTGAGAAAAAAGGGGGAAGGATATTCTGAATTTGTGCTCTGTTCAGCTGAAGATATAAGTGCCTTTCTTTTTTCTGCTGTCCTTTTCCTAAACTAACCTAATTTCTCCTGATCAGAGATTGAGTGATTTATTCTGGCTTCTGCCAAAGGTAATGGCAGCCAACAATCTGTCAGAGCCTACCCTCGCCTCTTCCATGCTATGCTATTCCTATGAGGGCAGCTGGGACAGGTGCTTGGAGAAGGGTATTCTGACTTTACATAAGGGAAAGGCTGAGGTCTTTGGGTCACTTTTTTTCTGCAGCTTTAATAGTTTCATACTAAACAGGACTCTGGCTTCAGAATTATGATGGATGAGTCCTTTGTCCGACTCACTGATCTGGACAGGAGTGAGATAAGTGAGAATTGGTCTAACATTCTAAACCAAGGTCTGGGAAACAAAGAAGTTTTTGTTTTGTGTAATTCTCGCAATTTAGAAGCTTAATCCTGAACTGTATATATTTTCAGAATTTATACTTTGAAAAGGATAAATCCCTCATCAACTATTGCCTTATTCGAAATTTTGGACTTTTCCAAGGATAGATACATATCTTTGTGTGTGGCAACATGAACGGTAATAGCACAGTTTACAAATCCCTCTCCAAAGCAGAGATTCTATGGCTTACCATGGATTTTCCAATGTTTTAAGTAACTTTAGATATCCTGCACCATACAGTCAAACTCTTTACAGGAACACATGTGTTTATCTAACTGCTGCTGCATCAGGGCCGATATGCTTTCTTTAGCGCACAGGCGCACTAATGTGTTATTTTAATTCTCTCTTTGCTGCTTTCATCTAAAGAACAACATTTTCCCCTTCTGGTTCATAACTAAATACATAAACTGAGTTACTATAACGTGAAGAGAAGTGAAAGCCAGGGGGAAGATGAGGATGTATCCAGGGGAAAACATGAAGGAGGAGGTTCTTGCACTCTGCCGCTAAGTGCAGCATGAGTGGAGGCCTGCATCAAGTGCCTCTGCACAAATGGATGCAGTGTGGGAAATATCAAGAGGAATTACAAGTTCTTGCATATCTGTAGAGAAGGGATATGACTGGGATAGAGAAATGTGGTGGGATAACTCACATGACTAAGAGCTGCAATGACTTTTTTCCATTTTTTTTACATCAGAGGACAGATCAACATGGGTCACATGGTGGTATGTATCTGTTACATATCACCTGACCAGGAATACAAGAAGGTGAAAGCTTCTTTAGACACGTCACTTCCCCTGGGACTTCAGCCACTCTGGTATGTGCTGGGAGGACATACACCTGGGTGAAAACAATCTGGAAGATTTCTGTAATGTGTTGACCACAAGCTGAGTTCCTCCTCATGAAGTGGATCAACTGGCTAGCAAGACACTCTGCTGAACCTGTTGGTCTCATATAACTAAGAATCGGCCAAGGATGTAAAGGTTAAGGGCAGCCTTGGCTGCTGTGACCTTCAGATCATGGACTTTAAAATTCTGAGAAAAGTGAGCAGGACAAATAGTAGAATCACAACCCTAGACTTAAGGAGAAAAATTTATGCTTGTCAGCAATCTGCTTGGCAGGATCCCATTTTCAAACAAGGAGACATTTTCAAACAAAAACTGAAAACTTGAGGAAGAAGGAACTTACTTTTTGAAATACTTCCACATCTATGCAACTTCTAATAAGTGATGTTCATACTTTCACTATTGTGATAATAGTACAGAATAGATATAGAAGCATTAATCACCACCTATTCAGCTCTTCAAAAATGTAGGTTGAAATTAGAAGACTATAGAATCAAAGAATCATGAATCATAAAAGCACTCAGCTTGGAAAAGACCTTTATGATCATCAAGTCCAACCATTTACCTAACCCTGCCAAGTCCACCACTAAACCATGTCCCTAAGCATCACATCTACATGTCTTTTAAATACCTCCAGGGATGGTGACTCCACCACTTCCCTGGGCAGCCTGGTCCAATGCCTGATCACTCTTTCAGTGAAGACATTTTTACTAATATCCACTCTAAACTTCCCCTGGTGCAACTTGAGGCCATTTCCTCTTGTCCTATCACTGGTTACTTGGGAGAAGAGACAGACACCCACTTCACTACAACCTTCTTTCAGTTGTAGAGAGTGATAAGGAGAGACCTAACTGTAAAGTTAGTCCTTGTGTCTGCACAAGTAGCCACCACAGGCAACTTGCTTCTAACGCAGTGCACATTTCCACAGCAAGTATTACAGCAGCATGCCTACATCCTGCAGGTTTCCCCTCAGCTGCCTCTTCTCCAGGCTAAACACCCCCAGCTCCCTCAGCCGCTCCTCATCAGACCTGTGCTCCAGACCCTTCACCACCTTCGTTGCCCTTCTCTGGACCTGCTCCAGCACCTCAATGTCCTTCTTGTGGTGAGGGGCCCAAAACTGAACACAGGATTCAAGGTGCGGCCTCACCAGTGCTGAGTCCAGGGGCACAATCCCTGCCCTAGTCCTGCTGGCCACACTATTGCTGATGCAGGCCAGGATGCCGTTGGCCTTCTTGGCCACCTGGGCACACTGCTGGCCCATGTTCAGCCAGCTGTTGACCAGCACCCCAGGTCCTTTTCTAACCAGCAGCTTTCCAGACACTTTCCCCGAGCCTGTAGCTTTGCAGGGGGTTGTTGTGACCCAAGTGCAGGTCCGGGCACTGAGCCTTGTTGAACCTCATACAGTTGGCCTCAGCCCACCGGTCCAGCCTGTCCAGATCCCTCTGTAGAGCCTTTCTACCCTCAAGCAGATCAACACTCCTGTCCAACTTAGCGATATCTGCAAACTTACTGAGGGTGCACTTGATTCCCTTGTTCAGATCATGGATAAAGATGTTAAACAGAACTGTCCGCAATACTGACCTGTGGGGAACACTGGTCTGGCCATCCAGCTAGTTTTTTTGCAACCATGCAAGCCATGAGCAGCCAGTTTCTCCAGAAGTATGCCGCTGGAAACTGTGTCAAAGGCTTTACTAAAGTCTAGGTAGACAACATAAACAGCCTTTCACTCATCCACTAAGTGGGTCACCTTGTCATAGAAGGAGATCAGGTTAGTCAAACAGGACCTGCTAGAGTCTAAATATGAAGACCAAGTGGTGGTTAACATTTGCATAAGATATATAATACAGGCAATATAGATGATACGGATTATATAATGTATATATTTATTATAATGAACATCTAAAATACATACAACAATTTTTTAAAATCCATGTGTCATAGTTGGGCCCTAAATATATATACAATATGTATACCAAAGTGGGAAGAATGTTAAGAAAACAGAACACCTGCAAATGTTCATCAAAGTGAATTTTGAGTTTTCAAGATCTTTGAAAGTCTGGATCTTGTTAAAGGATAGATTAGGAAACATAACCTCAAATAAGCAAGTATGGACAGTGGGCAGGCTATACAGGAGTCACAACACTTTAAGCAAGGAACATTACTTCTCCAGGCTTGCTGTATACAGTAGAGTGAGAATATTTTTGCTAGAAGGCACCTCAAAGCAAACTAAACTAGGCTGCTGCTCTGATGTATTTAATAAAGGGACCTCTACCAAATACTGAGAAAGCCAAAGAAATTAGCCTACTGTGCCTGAAGTTAGTTGTAAATACCCCCCAATGTCCTGCTTTACAAGATGTCTTTATATAAAAGCAGATCAAATAACTGGACTGTCATAAAAATATGGCAAAGGTATCTGTGGGGTTAAGGAAGGCTTTTTTGATGCAAATTTTAATTTTGAACTTTAGGAGATGCATGATGATATCAAACTAAATCAGAAAGAATCCCTGTGTTTGGGAAGACAAAGACAAAAGCAGATTACGGATTTATTTTGCCTCCATTTGTCTCTCTTTGATCATTAGTTGGAATCCTAAACTAATGAGTAAAGGAAAAAAATAATGTTAATATTTAAATAATAATGTTTTCTTACTTTAATAATATAGAGTCTTTTTCTCTTACCTTTAATTACCATTTAATCATTCAATTTAGACTCTCATTCTGGGATACTTACGTTGGCAATAAATATACATTTAAAACTTGTCTGGGTACAAACTGCAGGATCGGATTCTTTGTAAGTCAGAATTTAAAGCAGAAGAAAATTTCTGCTAGACTGTAAGACAAGTTAGCGAAAGGTCTACTGAAACTTGTTTACACAGTGCTGTAATAAAAATATAGATGTTATGTATGTGCATCCTAAGCACAACTCATCATCAGTCTAAAACATTTTATATCACCCTGAATGTCCTTTAGACAACAGTTTGAAGCAAATTTTTGCTTACGCTCATTTTTTTTCCTATTTACATGACTTGAATATGTACAAGGTTAACCTTGAAAGAGGTAATGCATTCCCTCTGTGCTTTCCATATTGGGAAAGATATTTTGGATATATATCTGCTTTATCTTTATTTGAAAGGATTTCACAAATAGATTGTTTTATGCTTCTCTTCATGATCAAAAGAGAAAAAGACCTGGATAAGCCACGATCAAAAGAAATTTAAAAACAATCCCATTATAATTCATTTAAGCATAACAGATGGCAAATAAAATAATAAATAAATAACAATAAACTTATGACTGTCCATCAGACCTTTCACGGAGTACAAAGACAAAATCTGTAGCAAATAGTGTTTTCACTCGCTCTATGTAAAATTAAATTTTCTGCTTAGAATTGAAAATATGTTTAGTAAAGATATATTATTTCTGCAATTTTGCATGGACTATTGCATATATATTACAGCTTGATATACAGAACGATTTTTACAAAGGAAAATCATCAGAATAGCCAGCATCTATGTGACAGAAATGTCCTTGGACTCAAAAAAGAAAGGCAAAGAAATGTTGACATGACAGTATCCTTAGTGAAACATTTGGTATAAAAACATTGAAATGAAAATATTGGTAAGTGTTTAAGCTCAGCAATTGATTCAATATCAAAGGCTGTGCCTCCATCCTCAGGAAGTATAAGAGATTTCAAACCTGTAAAGATTTAGGGATTTTTTTAGTGGGTAATTGTACTGAATTCCATGGAATTTTGGGGATAGAACATTTTATTTTGCTTATTATGCATTCTCTGGGGCAATTACAATGCTGTAAATATCCAGTAATTTATGACTCAGGTAGACTAATGAGGTAACAAACTCATTGTCCAGTATTTACTTGCTACTTTAAATAATGTCTAATATGCCTCTGACAATTACCATACTATGAAAAGGCATTCACACAACATCAATTAGGGAATGACTTAGTCATATAAGAGGTAAATTTAAAACCTTTGTGAGAAAAATCTCAATGGATTCTTTCTAAAATCAACGGAGAAAAGTTCTGAAAAAACAGCAGTTTAATTAGAGTCCAACACTAAACCATCCATAGAAGGAACCTTTCAATTAGTTATAATGAAAGCCTAGGGAAAGATAGGTGTTATAAACAACCTCCTCTGTCAGTATAAAATTGGAACCATGGCTGCTGAACGGTTATTACAGCTTAGGGTGCAAAACCTTAAATTAATTACCATTAGGTCTGAAAAAGAGAGGAAAAAAACCCTAAGGTTATATCCAAATGGATTAAAGTAGAACGGACAATATGTGGTTACTCTCACCTTCTAGTCCTGAACTTCAAAATAACGACTAGGGAATGCATTTCCTGGGATCTCCCAAGTGACTTACAGCTTTATCATCTTCTCCAATATTAGTATTACCACTGAACCCTGAGGCCACTGTCAGACTGTTCAACAGATAGTGTTCAACATCTTCAACACTTTAAAGACAAGGAAGACAAGTAACATTAGAGTGCGGAAGAGAAGCCTAAAGTCATATACATGTATGCTAAATTAGTTATCTAAATCTGGCAATTTCTTGCATTTTAATAGATGGTTGGTTGGACCACTTATTATTCAGGTTGGGTGGCATTTTCCACTATAATATTCTGCACTTAGCTGCATATAAACTTGCAAATTTTTATCAGTTTCAAGTGAAGCTTTTTAATTCAGAGGACAGACTCTCTGTGAAAATCTTTGTCAAGCTGATTCAGCTCCTCCTGAGGGTAAATATAGGGTAAGCTATACTGTGAACTCAAGGAAAAAGTATTCTGGGGGCTATGTGTCCACTAAAGATCTGGTATTTGAATGCTTTGACTTAAGGCATATTTCTAAAATGTGCCCTACCTAACTTCATGCAAATGCATCTCAAATTGTCAAGGCTGGAAAACTCAGTATGTTGCCTTTTACACATGCTCTATAGAACCTTTTGACTTTAACAGCTTTGGCTTGGTGTAGATGATTTCTTTGCTGAGTGCGCCTGCTTCAGTCAGTGCAGCATAATACCCTCTATGCAGCTGCTCGCTGGATGGCTGCGGGCCATGAGGAGTCCAGGAGCAAAATCTGTACATAGAGCAGGAGTGCTCTCCTCTGCCTTCACTGAGCACTGAGGAACTGCGGACATTCAAAACTGGAAGAGAAACAAGCTGAGCCTAAATGGGTATGAGAGAGAGAATTACAAACCAAAAAAAAATCACTTGAGGGAAGGCAGTACAACACTGGAACTAGGAGTGCTATGGGTAACTACAACTGCACAACAGTAGAAACTAGAATGTGAAACCATGACTGGGTTGGCAAAGACATAGCAGGACAGAGAAAAACAAGAGCCAGGGATGCAAGTAGGTTCAAAGAAAGAACCAGAGGGGTTAGTGAGGAAAATCAGCTGGCAAGGCATTGGGGCTGAGACTGGGAAGGGAACTGGGAAGGGTAAGTACAAGGCAGTGAGACAGTTCTCAGAAAAGAGCTCAGTTACTGGAGGGGACCAGGGCTAGGCATGTACCATGCCGNTGAACTCAAGGAAAAAGTATTCTGGGGGCTATGTGTCCACTAAAGATCTGGTATTTGAATGCTTTGACTTAAGGCATATTTCTAAAATGTGCCCTACCTAACTTCATGCAAATGCATCTCAAATTGTCAAGGCTGGAAAACTCAGTATGTTGCCTTTTACACATGCTCTATAGAACCTTTTGACTTTAACAGCTTTGGCTTGGTGTAGATGATTTCTTTGCTGAGTGCGCCTGCTTCTGTCAGTGCAGCATAATACCCTCTGTGCAGCTGCTCGCTGGACGGCTGCGGGCCATGAGGAGTCCAGGAGCAAAATCTGTACATAGAGCAGGAGTGCTCTCCTCTGCCTTCACTGAGCACTGAGGAACTGCGGACATTCAAAACTGGAAGAGAAACAAGCTGAGCCTAAATGGGTATGAGAGAGAGAATTACAAACCAAAAAAAAATCACTTGAGGGAAGGCAGTACAACACTGGAACTAGGAGTGCTATGGGTAACTACAACTGCACAACAGTAGAAACTAGAATGTGAAACCATGACTGGGTTGGCAAAGACATAGCAGGACAGAGAAAAACAAGAGCCAGGGATGCAAGTAGGTTCAAAGAAAGAACCAGAGGGGTTAGTGAGGAAAATCAGCTGGCAAGGCATTGGGGCTGAGACTGGGAAGGGAACTGGGAAGGGTAAGTACAAGGCAGTGAGACAGTTCTCAGAAAAGAGCTCAGTTACTGGAGGGGACCAGGGCTAGGCATGTACCATGCCGTGACTGTAGGAATGCAGGCACAGGAGGAACAGGAACACTAAATGAGAAGCAAAGAAAGACAGACCTGGGACTAAGCAAAGAAACTGGAGAAAAGATAGGGTCTGACTTCACCAGAATATTAAAAGTGGGATAGAGAGTAAGGCTGGAGTGAGGGGAGTAGTTGGTTAATGCCCTGCTGCATCCTGTCACCGTGGAAAAGGCAGAGGAAAAGTTCCACGTAAAGCCCATCTGGTCAGTTGAACAATCGCCTAGTTATTCAATAAATTACTTAATATAGAAGTAATTTGATCACCACGCAATGTAGTCAAGTAGACAGAGAAGGAAAGCCTGTTCTTTATGTGCTAATTTCGAAGCTGCAAGCATATTGTCTCAGATTCTCAACTTCTAAAAAGATGCTGGACCCCAGTGCCAAGATAAGGGTCTATAAGATTGAAATTCTCTTTATTCTCCACATCTGGCAGTGACAAATGACCAATATGTCTAGAAAAAAAAAATGTACTATTTAATCACGAAGCACTATAAACCATTACTGTGGGGTCGCTATGGAAAAGATGAAATAAGTTTGAGTTTGATCAGTTTATGGACATGATCATCACTTGGCATGGTCATTGGTAGAAACAGGAAGTGGCCTTTAGTAGCAGCTTGAAAAGTTCTTGGTTTCTACCTTTTAGTAAAATTACACAGAGCCACACTTTTCCTTTGGAAAAAAATACACTTCTCAAGCACACACAGCAATGCAGTAGCATTCTCCCATTTTCCTGTTTTATACTGGGGATGTATTTATCTTTCAGTATGATAAATAACAAGTTCTACACAACTCTGCACATTAAACTATGCCAGAGCATAAAAGTGGCAATGCTGCTTCATATTACAAGAATATAAGCAGAAAAATGTATGATACTTCAAAGTATTTCCAGGAACTTTAAATTTTATTATTGATATGTAAATAAGTGGTAAAACATGACAAAGATAAGGCAGTTTTCTGTGCTATGAAATTTATACAGACTAAATAATTTTCATATATATGTGAGGGAGAGGAGTGAGAGCCAATGTCTCACGGATCAAACACATTACCATAATTTCCTACATGCCCTAAGATACCTACACTGACACAGTAACTTTTATTAACTTGTTCAAAACATTTCAGCTTTCTGACAAAATAGCTGAGAAATGCATTCCAGATTTCGCTTTAAGATTTCCTCTCTAACCCTCCAGAAGACTTTATCTTTCTACTATGTAAAAAAAAAAAATGGGGTTTGTGCATTATTAAGACAATAATATAAACCTCTGGCTCTTTCTACTGCCTTCCGTCAGTCTGTTTGAATACCCCTGCCTATAGGTTTTCATCTTGGCTATTGCTGTTGCCACTAAATACCATACCTAGCAAAATCTGAGAAAGTAAGCACAACCTCCCAAGTCATGACATGAATTTCATATAACATATAATCAGGAACACTTAGTAAATTATCAGAAAACAGAAGTCTGTTCTGTCATCTTACAATAGCCTAGAATTTTAGGAGATACATAGTGTTACATAATTTTAAATTGCAGTTGTGATTGTCACATTAACGACATCCTTTTGAATTTGCTATTTCACTTAAAGACAGTTTAAGTTTTGGACTTTGTCCAGATATTGTCACTGTTATAGAATTTTTCCCCTCTCTGTGGCTGTCGTTGCAACAAGGATTGCTTTTAAAAAAATCACATAATTAATTTGCTAAAACCTCTTAAGACTAAATCCTTTTAAAAATGTTTTCAATGTATTTTTAAAAGGAATGCAACAAAGTGTTATACTCACATTACAATACATATATCTGGGGATAATTACGCTGCTAAGCACTCAATTTACAATAAGAAAAGGCTGTAATGTTTTGCAAAGCAATTCTTCTATCTTTGCTAAATTACAACCTTAATTGTAACTCAGCAAATGTTTCTGGCCATCTGTAACAAACATTATGAACAAGATGATTCTGATTGCACATTTTTTTCTAGAGATTATACCTTCCTTCTCTAGTTCACCTGTCTTGCAGGCCTGACAAATTCCAAAGCAGAGGAGCACCATCTAGTTGTTTCAACACCAAAGTTGCTGCCGTTTTCTTTACAAGCATGTACGGGTTTTGATAGTGTTCTTTTCAGACATCATTGTTATTAACAATAAGATATTAAGCAATCATAATTGCTTTAGGCATATTTAAGCATGCACTCCCTTTGTACTCTTTAATATTTATTTCTACATGAATGCAAGAAGATACTCAAACAAGGAAGAACTTAGCATATTTGATTTGCTTGGCTCTGTGGTGTGTGTTTGCAAGTAGGATTTGGTGGCTAGACAGGCTACTTCAGCATCACCTATCTGCAGGAATGATCTCAGGAATTCCTTTGTCCTGTTCTCAGAGATGTGAGCATGACCTGCTAGCAGAGTCAGTCTCTGTTAACAAAGTCCTCAGCAGAAGGGAAAGTAGCAGATCTGTGAGAGACAGGATAAACCTCCATGGCTCTTCAGCCTTTCCTAAAGCAAACTCAAGTGGGTTTAGCTTTTTCACTTTTAAATTTAACTGCAATATTTTTTACAGTGTTTGAGGCAACACAATCTGGATTTTTAGTCCTACCTTTATCAGCATTCTCCGTACTGAATGCAGCAAAGCTATTTTATGCAGACTGCAGAGAAGTGCAGAGTCAGGATCTTTGTTGTAATCAGCAGACTAATACTGCAGACTATCCACTGCAAATTTAAAATGGATACTTTTACCTATGAATTCTGTAGTTTGTCAGCATGTTTCCATGCAATATATGTATTAGCACCAGAAGAAAAGAAGTACTTGGCAAAAACATAATACCTAAATAGACCTATAAGTCTGTCTATAAAAGAGTCAGGCAGGAGAGCTAGGAAGGTCATTGTATTATCCCAGGTGAAAATTATCTTCATCCTGAAAAACCTCTGAAGGCTGCATAACTGAAGGCACCTGGAGACGCACACTATTTTCTAGATATTCAATTAAGAAATCCATTTTCATTTCTGGTACTGTGGAAAGTCCTTTTTCTCTCCTTTGTATAATAGGAATTTAGATGAGAACTCATGGAGTCAGTAAACAGTGGTTTTGCTTTGTAAATGTAGTTGGCCAATCTGGTAAGTGTACTACATAGCTGATAATTCTAGTAACTTTTTTTTTCCCTTAAAGATTTTCCTTTTTTAAATGTTTGTGAACAAGTGTAGCAGCCAACAGTCATTGCCAAAGACTTGCTTCCTTACTAACAATCCCACCTGGACCTCAGCAATGTTCCTTCCCTGATACTCTCATTTCTCTGAAACCATTTTGCTCTCTCTGTTTCCTCTTTCTCTGGTGCAAATACTGCTGATGAGAGAGGAAAGCGCTCTCTCCTTAAAAGATACCTACAACTCCATCCTGTTTACTCCACGTTCAGACTGACCTGGTCAAAACAGAAGAGATACATTTTATCACAATAAATTACAGTCTCTTGAAACAATGGAACTTGAGTTGAAATGCTTCTTCCGAGTATAACAGGACATGAGGGCACCCAGAAAAAAGCAATGAACAAACATTAAGTCATTAATTCTTATAGCATTGCTATGCTACAGGGAAGTAGGAATTATTAAATCAGACTGAGAAAACAGATGCAACTCCTGACGTCTTGAGAATATATATCATTGCAGGATTCTCACATTAAAAAGTAAAAATGTTTACATTAACTCCCCCTATACTACTTTGTTGATATCTGTTTATATTCAGAAATTAAACCCTTTGGTCATTATCTATGAATCACTTTTGTTACCCCCGAATTTAGTAAATACTGTCTTTAACTCTGTTGGTCAGATAGCCTACTCTCAGAGCAGGAGAGCAAGAGCAATGTTCCTATGACGTAAAACAAAACTATTACGAAAATTGCTAGCTGTGTTTCCTTTTTAGTTTCTAGGTGACTTCTGAAACTCAACTGAGATTGAAAAGTTATGTAAGAATAGTTCTAAAAAATGAAGAAACTGTTTTCCCTGCAGCATTTCAGATTAATGATGCTCCTGCTTTTCACTCTGTAACCAGAAGCACTGATCAGCTTTGATTCATGTAAAGATCATCTTCTGATGTACTTCTTTCTTCTGATGTGATGGATACAATTTTTCTAAAACTCAGCATGCTTATTTTACTAGCAGAATTTTTTTTCTTGATTCTTGCTTCCCTCCCCCCAGTTATGGACATTTCCTGTTTTCACCAATCAAACATAATTTTTGCAGCAATACATACCATATCCTGGCTTCATAGTGTGGGTGTAGTGATCCTGATGTTATGATCACAGATAGGTCTAGGACAAGGACATGATTTTCCTTTTTCTCTTTGAGGACAGATATGAATGAAGTCCTGAATTTTTTTTTCTCATACAACATAGGGTCACAGTCTGGAGAAAGCAAGAACCACCACTGAATAATGCAAAGAAGAGAGGCCATGTATAACACAGCTGTCAAAAATGAGGATGTAGTTCATAATATGCTGTCTTTAACAATGAAGTACACTTAAGAAGTTTCTCACCTTCAAGAGCTCCTTCTGGCTCCTACTACTTGCTCTGAATCAGATCACTAAAATGAAACAACATTGTTCAAAAAAATGGGTCTTGGAGGAGAAGACATTACCTTGAACCTTGATGCAGCCAACAATGCATCATGAACATCTAACAGCTTACTGCCACTAAGAGGGGACAGCAAACAGTGTGTGTATGGAAGGGATAATTTCTTAAGCTTTTTTCACCTTCAAAGATCCTTTGTCACAGATGTATTGCATGAAAATTGTGTGTCCAACTACTTAAGGTCTCTGCATTTAAAACAAGAGGAGCTGAATCTTATCCTTGGTGTTGTCGTGAACTTCAAAATGCCCCTGACATTTATTGTACTGAGAATTTGTAGTAGACTTGCAAAACTGTTGGAAAGCATACATCATCCTAGTAATATTTTCTCCATGCTTCTAATAAGACATACTCGTACTGGATCCAAAAGTCTCCCCTTATATGCAGAAGGCATAGGCCTCACTCATCATATTGTTTCTCCTGAGCTTTGCTGCTCCTGAAGTTTCTCTCTGTAAGAACATTTTTATCTCTTCCTCAGCCTCAAGAGAAATTCAGATTCTTTCTGTAACACAATATATTGCCAGTAAGAACTCCTTGGTGGATCCCCAGTGGATGGGGGAAGGGCAATG
>VZTO01015754.1:26144-51489 GCA_013400615.1 Syrrhaptes paradoxus | reverse complement strand
ACACTTGCTCTTGTTAAATTGCATGAAATTTTTCCCCGCCCAAATCTCCAGCCTGTCTAGGTCTCGCTGGATGGAAGCACAGCCTTCTGGCGTGTCAGCCACTCCTCCCAGTTTCGTATCATCAGCAAACTTGCCTGAGTAGGGTGTGTCCTGTCTATCAGCAATACATATTGTATATTTATCCAGTCTTGGGATAATGGATCAAGGAATATCCTTACTAGAAATCTTCTCAGCTGATTAGGATGAGAGAGTCTGACTCAGCAGAGTACTTGATTGATTCCACAAGCTGGACAAAAAAATGAGGCTGGTGTTGATCTGGGAATGCTCTGAATAAATAACAAGGTTCCCAGTTACTCCCAGTCTATTTTTCCATATTCCAGATACAGCTATTGGAACATGATTAGGTGGACCAAGGTCATAAGGCTCATGAGCTTGAAGAGCAAGAGGGGCTCTCACATTTTGCGAAGATTCAGACCAAAGGCCACACTGCAGGGGTAATCGAGGTGGAAGCAGTTGTGAAAGTGTCACGCACAACACGCAAGATTTGACAGGTCTATGAGTAGCCCCATTAAAGTCAATGAGAACGAAACACGCTTTGCTCTGCAGAGATGGGATTACTCATGCACCTAAAATTAAACATGTGGTTAAGTGCTTTGCTGAATCAGGGCCAGAGGGATGGAAAGTGAGTACTGCCAGTACTGATTCTCCCCCATGCTCTTTTCCACACAGCTGCTTGCTGACGCCTGCTGACTTTTTTGTAAATAAGTACTGTAGCTATAGTAGTTTATTAATTACTAAAAGAAACTGGGCCACATCCAAAGTCCTGTCCTCACTGAGGTCCTACTCACACAAAACTTCCATTAAATCCAACTTAAGATTTGACTCCTTGATCATAAAAATGGGATTCTGAAGCATAAGAGTAGAGTCACTTCTCATACAGTGGATGGAGACAATGTTTCCTATGGCAAAACCAAATTAGTGGGAAAGTATAACCAACAGACAAGTCCAAAGGAAAGGCAAATTTTCTATGGGGAAATATACAGTAGAGAGCTTTTTCCACGCTTTTCTTTTGTATGCACTTAATCGGTGAACTTGTCAAATCTTTTAGCAGGAATTGGCTTTCATTTTGCCATAAATAACTCTTATGATATCTGAAAAAATGACATATGTTTGTGCACAGCAGATTTATTACTAACACATTTGCTCATTTTAAAAGCCTGATAATAATTATTAATTTGATTCATCATACAAAAGATTTGTGGTCACATCAAATTGTTTCTTTGATTTTGAAACCAAAATTGCAAGATAGAGTGTGGAAGCTTTGTGTGAATCAGGGAAGATGTCATGTGTGTGTTCAACAAAAAGGACCACTCATATGACCAGCATCTGGAAATTATGTTACAGAAATTTGGTAAATCACCATATTCTTACATTTTCTCACCACTTTCAGAATGATATTACAAGAGTTACATTCAACCTTTTTTTACAATAGGCTCTATTTTCTCTGTCCATGTAAACATCCTATGGGAAAACAATTGAGATAAAGTATATCATATAAAAATATAAGCAGTACTACAGATATTATAGCTTAATAAACTGAATGGTTTATTTTTGTGTAAATTATAAAAATATAGATTTTATGATAAACACGGATTATAGGGCTTTGATATGCATTTTATTACCTTTAGAAAAGTGGGCATTTGATCTTTCTAATTGAAATAGGCAGGGCAAAATAGACAAGATCTAGACTTAGAAAGTGTTGTCCTCTTTCAGAGTGCAACTAAGTTTAAAAGATTTTAATACTCATAGCATGTGGTTTGTTCTGTTAAGTTAAATCAATATTAGAGCTAAGATCGAGGAATTCTGCGAAGTTTTGCACAAGTCATTTAACTTATCTGTTTTTCCACTTGTCAGTCTATAATATAGAGTATTACTACTAACTGCCTTTGAACTAATGAGGTAAAATGGAGTTAGAATTATAAAATCTTGAAAATATTACATGAAAATTATATGTAAGTACAAACAATGATACATAATATGCATTAAGTGATGTATACTAGATAATACAGAAGTAGTAATGTTAATAATTATATTCATAAAAACACAAAAGTCCTTAAAAGTTCTTAAAATTGTTCAGCTCCTTCTTTCTTGGTTCTCCTCTTGACAATCATCACAGAAAGTGCATTTAGCCCACAAGTCAGAGAAGACACAATTAAGAATGACCGAGTTTCACTGGACTGTGTGAGACTATGGGTATTCTCTGAACTATGCTGGACACAACACAAGTCATACGCCTCTGCTTGGGAAAACTGCCCGTGGAACAGTGAGTTTAATTTTGGCCTGGAGAATGAAGTTCTGGCATTTTGGATTTCTATCTCACAGACACAGTCTAGCCTGTGTCTGTGGCACCCTCAGCCTGCTCAGTAGCACACGCTGAGCTGAGGGCTCACAAAGCTGGATTCAAGTAATAGAAATAAAGGTACTTTCATGGCTGGTTGTTTTAGCTTCCTGATGAATGGAGAGCAGTACATGGGCAGGAAGCATGAGGTAAGAACCACAAAGAAAGCCTGGGGGGGGATGATTTTTTATGGTTTAGGATCATATGAGAAGACTTGAAAGAGTGTCAACAATATCTGGGAGTGGTAAAAGTGAATCCTAGCAGAAGGTCTCAAAACAGGCAACAAAACAATAGCAAGAGTTCATGTGGTCTAGACCAATGGCCAAATATAGGAAACAGCAATGTTTGCTTACTCAGGCAGAAGTTGGCAGAGAGAAGGAAGTGCCTGAGAGTGGAAACTCACTGTGACAGCCAAGCGATGTCCAGGAGGGACCCAGGCACTTCCTCATATAGCACCAGGAACTGTGTGGGCGACCCTGGCTCTGTGTGCTCAAGGGTGGATACGGAAAGATGCCAGCAGTGAAAGCAGCATCCCTGGGGGACCATATACAAAGGGGGAAAAGCAGAGTGGCAGGAGGGAAGGTCAGAGTGAGACACAAATATCCATTCTTCAGCTACCATCACACAGAGTGGTCTGTAAGATCAATCGGAGACTGAAAACAGCTTGTCCTGCAAATAATGTTATGCAGGAGAGCATCTGGCTAAGCACCCTCTGTCAGTTAAGGAAAACAAAAGTCCTTGGAATTATGACAGAAAGCAATTGAAGTTTTTAGGTGCTTGCCCCTGGAACACCTTCACCCAATAATAAAGAGGAAAAATGGAGGGTCACACTGGCCACGAGCCAGAGTGGTCCAACTGCTCATGACTTCAGGTGAGCCTGAGAAAAGAGCAACCCTTCCCTGAGATGTCCACAGACTGGGGCAGTCTAACAGCTGCTCAGGGTTGGAGGGAAGCAATCACTATGTAGACCAGCACAACATAAACTTGCAGTACATGTGAGTGGTTGTGGTGGGTTAACCTTGGCTGGATGTCAGGTGCCTACCAAGCCACTCTATCACTTCCCTCCTTAGCAGAACAAAGGGGAGGAAAATAATATGAAAAAACTCATGGGTCAAGATAAAGGCAGTTGCAAAGACCCAAGGCCCCACAGGGAAGAAAAGGAAAAAAAAATTTTGCTCTCTATTTCCCATCAGCAATTGATGTCCAGCCACTTCCTGGGAAGCAGGGCTTCAATATGTGTAGTGGTTGCTCCGGGAGACAAACATCATATTAACAAATGCCCCTTCCTCCTCCTTTCCCTTAGCTTTTATTGCTGAGCAGACATCATATGGGATGGAATATCCCCTTGGTCAGTTTGGGTCAGCTGTCCTGGCTACATGCCATCCCAAGATCCTGCCCACCCCTGGGGCCCTGAGCCTACTGGCGAGAGGGGGTGTTGGGGAGACAGCCTTGATGCTGTGTGAGCCCTGCTAAGCAGTAGCCAAAACACTGATGTTATCAACACCTTTTTAGCTACCAATGCAATACACAGCACTATGAGGTCTGCTATGGGGAAAGTTAATTCCATCTCAGCCAGACCCAATACAGTGGTGCATGCTTTTTTGGTAAAAACTGCCATATTGCAAAATTGAGGAAAACGTAAAATATGTAACCTTGTTGTACAAGTCTTAGGTAATCACAGTGTTCCTTGCATATGTAGTTAGTCTAGCAGTATAACTTCTAGTCTTCTCCAAGCTGTCTGAGTGGCTGGAAGGCTGAAGTGGGGGATCTGTCATAACATCCCTACAGAAAAGCATTGCCTTTTTTGATTGCCTCTAGCAACTCGGTCTTTTCTGAAACCATGTGCAGCAGAAGCATTTGTTATTTTGCCAAACCAAAAAGGAACGAGTGTTATACCCACACTGCTTGGAAGAATTTACCTCTCTTTGTGTTTCACGCATACCTCTACACTGTACCCAGGGTGCCATGGAGGCGAAAGCAAAATCTGCATGCGAGTCAGAGAGGAGACTGACACTGAAAAGTGGTGGAAACTGGCTGGATTTGGCTGGAAAAGCAGGGTGGAAAAGGAGACAGGCGCTAGTACCCAGCCCTGTGCCAGGCCAGCAGTGATAAGGAAGGAGTGACCACCAAGGGGCAGCATTTTCCTAATAGTTTTGTCATGTTGTTTCTAAGAAATGCCACCCTTACATCACCATTCAGGTGATCTGAAAGTAATGTGACGTTGTGAAAATGGCCCTGAGAGCCTGCAGATGCCAGGGTAGGGGTAGGACACCAGAGTCTGGAGAAGATGTGTAAAGTCCCCTAACACTGTGAGGTTCACACAATAGAGAGTACCATTGATCAATATTTTATACTTAAATATGATGAAGTGTAAAAGTGTGATTAATGGGGCAATTAAATTTCTTTGCTTCCAGCAGAGCCCTGAACCTGCATTCTGTGTGTATTTTTTTTTTAGTACCCTAATTTTTAGCTAGTCTAAAGGAGGTACTCCTTAATTTAATTTTGAGCTTTTATCCTAATTTTAAAGAGGTACAGTGAAAAATTATGTCACATTGTCAGCAAAAACTATTAGATAATGATTCTTTAATCACCCATATTGAGCATTAAGGCCCTGATTCAGCAAGGTATTTAAGTGCGTGCTGATTTTTAATTATGTGCAAAGACCATTGTTATTCAGAAAAGTGTTTAGGCGTGTGCTTATGTGTTTTGCTGAACTGAAGCTTGAAAACAATAAGAAGGCATCTGGCACTTACCTAAGAGCAATCAAGGGTGAGTCATGGTAGTGAAACCGATGCTGTGACCACAGAGAGTTATTACAAAGAGCACCCTCCCAACCCTGTATTTTAATAATCAGGGAGGGGAAGATCTGCTTATCCCAGTCTTCAGACTCCCAAAGTGTCTTTTTTTGTAGGTTGAAACCACTTTATTTGACCAGAGTCCTTTCATTTCTTGTCAGTTGAGGATGATGAATATGGAAACTTTTTTTTTATTGTGGGAGAAACGCCAGACAAATAATTCCCAGCACACGATGGTGACTGTTGAACAAACTCCTGATGTAAAACCAGTTGAAAAGCTCCCATCGATTCTAAGGACGGCTGGGTCAGCCCCTGGGTGAATCACTGCATGGGCAGCTTTGGTCTCAGCACTTCTTGTCTTCCCTCTGTAATGGATCATATTCAGATCAAGGTCTGCCAGCCAGTGACTAACAAATGCTTACATCTCAGAGTCACTTTCCGAACCTAAAGTCCAGTAACAGCAGGCCATTGCCTCTTTCTAGTTGTTTCTTTCTTTCTAGATGTTGCAGTCATGGGTGCGAACTACCACAGGTACCCCCAGGATGGCAGAACTGTCTCTAACATCACCTTGCACAGCCTCTGGGGTGGACTTTGCTCTGGCAAGCACTGGACCCAGATACAAGGCACCACTGCTCTGCTTGCCTTGGCCATGATGCTATGGTAAGAATTTAACCCCCGTCAACTCAGAGTAATAAATGAGGCAACCTTCCAACTGATTAGCAGCTATTTTACCTGCAAAGCCCAGGACTGTTTAACTCTCACTATGACTGATTAAAAAACATAATGGAAAATTGATTTTTTTCTGCTTTATAGGGGAAAAATCAATGCAGATTAAGAACAGGATAAACAGCAAAAGGGAAGAAATATGACTGCGAATTCCACTGGACCTAAACCCAAAATGAAGAGTACATACTGGAAACTGCAGGAACACACACTTTCTAAAGCCTCCTAAGTCTCTGCACTGGCAAAATAATCTCAAACAAACTTGAAAGCAGAATGAAATTAGATGGGGTGTCTCTAAGTGCAAAGAAACAGCTATACTCCGCACCTGCTAACAAACAGAGTCTCTTTTTGTTATGAAATGTCTATAACTTAAAATACTGCCTGAAAGTAAACTCCTTCATCAATTCATCACAAATTCTTCAAAGGAATTTTGGAAGTCTCTCTAAACCATTGGCTTTATTGTGATTTTATTTAGGATTTGAGGAGAGAGAATGCTGCAATCAGAAAGAAAGACAGACAGACAGACAGAGGAAATTATTACTTTCAAACCTGTTATTTAGAAAGAATAACAGGCTTCTTTCTTGATCTGTTGTATTATATACTTAAAGAGTAAGATTTGACAATGTGGCATTGAACTGTAACTCTCTACTGAAGTGATGTCATCCTGCATTGTATACCAGGGACTTCTGGACCTTGGACTTTTGTACCCTTCCTAGAATGCCATCCTTCCACAGCTTTTGGATTAATCACTGTATCTTTCCCTCTGTACCTTTCCAGCAAAAGTGATTAATGTAAAGGGTAGGCAGCCATACCCTGACCTTGGTGTAGTCTCTTCTCTTAATTTAGAATTAAGGCTGGTTTCTACAGCAATACAAACTTTTTTAATATTATTATTTTTCTGTGCTATTTTTAAGTTCTTCAAACTCTTTCAAACAAACCTAGGTAAATTTTCCTCCTTTCTCAAATTGTGCAGCCACACATATTTATTCCTTGTGGAGAAAAATGTTGTTGCTGCAGTGCAGTGCTCTGGGCACTTAGTAACTTACAGAAGTACAGCAGCAAGTAGCCATTATTTTCTGGTGGTGGTTAATGCATATCTGTTTTAGGATGAACAGCTGAGCTTGCTGTTCAGCTTTGTAGGCCTTCTCAAACACTTCACCATAAGGAAAGTAGGCTGGGGAAAATGCTAGGCATTACTTGTGGCAAAGATCTTCCTGGCTCCATTTTGACAACGGGATTAAGAAAACATGATTTCTAACAGCTACATTGCAAATTAGGGTTGTTTGACATCTGTTTCTGTAATTCTGAGCTCCCTAAATGCTCTCAAAAATGTCCAGAAGCACTGGGGGCTATGATAGGAACACCAGAAGAAGTACCCTAAGATGAATATTACTGGGAAACCGGGTACTGGGTACAATGGCTACTGGCCACAACCACAGCTGCTTGCAGCTGGAGGACCCTGAGCTTGTCATCTCAGGAAGCCCACTCCAACCTTGTGCTCCCTTTTTTTCCCATCACGTCCTCTGCTATGTGTGTGTTTTTGTCTGTCTGTTGCCAAACTTTGAACATCAGAAAACTTTTAAACTCAAACTAAACCATTTGGCTTAAGAAGCTGCAATAAAAGTGATCACTGGAGAATATGAATCAGATAAATGTGTCCTTTTGACAAGAGTTTGTTTTTTCTACTGAAAAATAATTTATTATTCCATATGTTTTGCCACTGAAGGTTTGCTTTTAGTATGCACATTACAGAGACTATCAGAAATTTTCTCAGAAACCTAGTTTAAATATATGAAAAAATAAGATGTTTCCCCTTTTGTGTAAATAACATGACAGGAGTTTCCCCATAGAGTGTATGGCAAAGGTGGAAAGAGAGAAATTTACAGACATCCTGTGTGAGACACTGAGCCAGCCTAAATGCTGTGTCTTTGCACCAAAGCAATGCTGAGTTAAGTGAACTAAGGATTTGACTCATGTAAACAAAATCAGGCTCATGACCCAGTTCCCTTTTTCTGGTAAAGCTCTTGGGTTGCTATCAACATTTTTGGAGTCTTGTTTGTTAGCTCTTTTTTGTGGCTGGTGTTACCCTGTAGCCCTGGGGCAAGGCTTGTCTGGCAGTATTCATGACTAATTTTTATCAGGACTCTCACAATATTAAAGAGAGTTTTTTATTTAAGGAGGGTTGGAACAGCAAATAAAGAGACTTTCACTTATCTGATTTCAGTTGTGACCAAGGGGGAGAAAAGTACTGTGCCGGTTGTTTGTGGATTATTTGTACACATAGGGGATTGTGTCACAGGAACGTTTCAGCCAACTGCCATCTGCTGCTGCCGCTAATGGAAACTGTCCAAGTCAGCCTAAATTAGGCAAGTCCAAAGACAGACCAAAACCTGATAAAGAATGAAGAATTTGCAGTCAGTTGCATGTTCAAAATGGCATCCTGAAATGGGCAGTTTTCTCAAAAATATGCCACCACATACAACAGTGCAGTGTTGAGGATGAGCCCAGGGAAAGAGGGATAACTCCAAGGCAATGGAAAAGGCAGTTTCCTGTAAACAGTCGGAATATGCCCTACACTTTGGACGGCTCTGTATGTTGTGGGTGCTGAGAATGGGGCAGAGAGCCAGGAATCACTCGGGGATATGTATTTCAGCAATGGACTGGTGAGAAACACTAGGCCAGAACAGAGGTATTAGAGCCTTTGTTAACACAAGACAACAAAGCAGACATGGGAACCCACCCCTTGCAAACAGCACTTTGCATGTGCATGTGATTAATAGCTGTGGTGAAGGGTTAGTGAGTAACAGCCTGATGCCAAATGGATATCGATGGGTTCAAACCATGCATTTGGCAGATATAGGAAGGAGAATTCATTGTTGTACACAGAATAAAGGAGAGTGTGCAGCAACTCCCTGAACCCCTGGTAGAGCTCTGGCACATGGACAAGAATCTAGCTGTAACCCTGTACAACAAGGACCATGCATGTACACATGTGCACACAATTACATGGCATGAACGTAACAAGAGAAAATTGAATATAAAATATCACAGAAAGCCAATAATTCTGGTTTATATCTTTCTTTCTCCTTGAGGCAGAAAAGAACCTGGCTATTCTAAAATCTGGGATCTATTTACATACCCAAATGTAATGCTCTTTCTTGTGCAAATAGGGTAGGAAGGAATCTAAAATGTCAACATTCTTTAGACCTGTTTATCTCTTTGTGACTCTCTCTGTACTAAGTATTAAGAAATAGACACTAGATGGTAGAAACTGTGGCAGTTCCACTGAAACTATGACAAGTTACATCAGCTGAAAATATGATCCAAAATCTCTGAGAATGTACCTATGCTAGAAAATATAGTTTTAACCACATGGTAGCTAGCATATTGGAAAATCCTTTTGTTGAGAGAGCAGGTTGCATCTTTCACTTGTTAGCAGGTTCAGGAAACCAGATGAAGGCTTTAACACAGAAAGTCATTAGTTTCCATGAGTTGTATTCAGTAGGCTATCTTTGTTTTACAAAAATTCCTAATGGAAATAGAAAGCATAACATTCTTTTAACTAACTCTCTATATAAATTATAATGAAAAACAATCTCACGATGCCAAATTCTCCTAAAGGTCACTAGAGACTGATCAAAGTCCAAGTCTTCTGTCACCAGTGCACAAAGACCTTGGTATAAATGGGCTGGTTTCGTGATGGTAAATTTTATGGGAGCTACACCTCGGTATATTTCCCCAAGCAAACAAAGTAAGCAAACACTACTAGAAAAAAAAATAAGAAAAGATTAAATAAATTAGAATGCTGCTACTTGGCAAAACACAGGTAATTCTCTCCCAGGTGCCATTGTAAATAGGAGAAAAAGGTGCCTGAGTAGGATCTCCAAAGAATTTTATTTTTTGTATGTACACTGGAGATTATAACCTTCATTTAATTGCATCCTATGGCACACACAAATGTAACTGGAATCCAGCATCTGTATGTAACAGCCTGTAGCCAACCAATCAACCCAGTGATCACAGAAAGTATACAGTTCTATATTTATCTGTTTGTGTGACACAGCAGGGTAGAAATCTGGGTCATATGCATATCCTGAGTCACTGCAGTAAGTTAAAAGCTGTGAATGCTCCACTGAACTGATTAAAATTCTGCTACAAACCTTGTGTACAAAAACCCCCTCCAACAGCTCATGTTTTGTATTTTTCCATATTTGCGGATAAAAGAAACAATTGCCTTAGCTCTAAATCAAAGTAGCAATATTTTTAATTCACTAAAAAAGTAGCAATTTCTTTAATCTGCTGAAAATTAAATTTAATGTGACTTTATTGATGGCATGTGCTAATTATATTTTGGAATATGGAGACAGAGGCCATCTGAGATTTCCATTCAGTATTTCATGTATACAGAGAAGATATTTCTCAAACTGAGCAAGCAGAAGAGAAGAAACAATTTAGTTCCTGCTAGTTTAGTTGCTGTTTCTACTTTGTTGTTCATTAGGAGCCTAGAACTCCTTGACTTTCCTCTCTGGGCTTGTCTACATTACAGTTCAAAATGTCATTTGTTTCCAACATTATTATGAAAAATCAAACCGACTCTGTTTAGAGGGATTCAAAGGTTTACTCCTTACAATAATTTTCCCTTGTTTATTTAACTCCTGAGAATTGTGCTTGTGCTGGTGTTAGATATGTTTCAGTAATGTTGACACATTCTCTCTAAAATGAGAGTAATCATGGCTTTCCTGGCTTTACTTCATGCTTGTACAGCAGGAAGCCAAGATTGTACTGAAGTAAAGAAGTAAATGAGGTTATTCCGTAGAAAATCTGCAGGGATTGAGGTAGAAATTACACTTGCATCTTTGGCTGGATTTGCTCTGCCATGAGATGAAGGTCTAATGTTGCTGCCAGAGAGACGTATCATTTTTTGTCCAATTTTCACGGCCTGTATCCCAGGTTGTACATTTGAAGGACAAATGAAGTAGAAGTAGACAGATCTAGACTAAAATTAAACTGTCTTTCAACATCTGCATCACGGGGGAAATGTCAGTACCCTGAAAAGTAGAGGACTGATGGACAGCACAATGACTCACTTCTTTCTATGGGAAGGAAGATGACAAGAACCAGATTTTCAGCTGCTGATGAAGCTTTTCCATCTACTGGGCAATACATCTGCCAAGAAATGATGAGAGGCAGGATATAATATACCACTCATACTCCCTTTCCTCCACCTGCATAAAATCCAGGCTGTTTGCCACAGACTTCTTGGTTGTGTTGCAGGCATCCATCTGTCAAGTAGGACTATTCTCAGAATTAATGTCTTAGGCCAAATTAATCCCTGGGATAATTCCATTGTGTTTTGTTTAAGGAAATATCAATTACTGTGAACGGAAAGATGATCTCATGATGAAAGCAAATTGATGACTGTGAATCATGTCTGAGGTCTTGAATAGATTCTTCTTCTGCTATGGAGTTCCCATATGATCTGGATAAACCGACACAAATGCCATTGTCTCAGTCTCCACCTGTGTAAAATGAGGTTAATTCTAATTTGCTTCCAGAGACATATTTTAAGGATATGTATTTCTTTGGGCTGTTTTGATAAAAGGAACTACAAAAAAAGAAAAGTGGTATATTGCTATTTTTATAAAGTATGAAAAAAACAGCAGTCAAGAAGCTCATGTTCTGGGAGATGAGAAGTTGTCATATCTGCAATCAGTAAGTTTACCCTGTCAACTTATTCTGAACAAGAAGGATTAAAAACTCTTTTTGATCAGAATTTGAGCTATCTCAAAGGAGAAGGGAGATAAATATGTAAAGGAGAACAGGATTAGTTTAAAATGGAGTAACATTAATAAAATAAACCTTGAAACCTCAGAACAGACTAAAAAATAGCTTTTGCTGTGCCATTGATCTTTTACTTCAAGCAGTAATGAGCATACCACCAGAAATCAGCAAATGACTCAACAGTATCCCAAAGCAAATTAATTGACAATTGGTACAGTATGGAAAACTGAAGCATCCTTCTGAGGTGTGAGATGCACCATTGTTTCCGGCTGCACATGGGTGAAGAGAACACCAGTAGTCACTTTAGTAGATAGTCCTAAATGGGAAGGCTCAAGCATCTGAAGATGCAACTGGCAGAGGACAGCAAGTTTAGCATGGAGACAACTGGAGTACTGGGCAGGAAAAAAATACCTTTTTTTTCCACTAAAAATCTTGAGTTTTTTAATCACAGAGAAGCAGAGCTTAATCTGACCATTTTCTTCCTGACTATAACAGGATATTAAACCAAAAACTTTGCAAAAAATGGTGGAAATGTATGTTAGATCTCATTCAAGAATTTATCTGTATGGAACTACTCCCTTTTCCTTACAATTTTTAGCAGTGAACATATTTTGGATGTAGGTGACTATATAAATCAGTTTGTTTTCATAAAAATAATCATCTAGGAGGGGGCTCCCTTAGCCCTCATTACAAATGCTTTATAATTTAAAGCTGTTTACCAGAGCTGTCAGGGCTCACAATCTGCCCTTTTCTTCCTGATTTGGAGTTGTAATCTGATTCCAGATTGCACAAGCGCTACATGGCTGTCCTAATTGCCAGTGTAGAAGCAATTACTCTTGCATACAATGATGTTGTATTAAAATGGAATAGTTTGAATGGGAAAGCATCCTGTTGTAGGCTGCCCGATGTCGGTGCAATAACTTCAGAGTTATGACATTACACTTCAAATCCATTCTCCAGATTAGGCAAAGATATCTTGTGTGTCCTGTGTCCTTGATTTTAGGCTCCAGTTGAAAGAGAATCATCCATGTGTTGTTTTGCACCTGTCTCAGGTCTTGCAGGCACCGAGAGGCAAGAAAAGGCTTGTTTTGGTAACTGTGATACAGCTTCAGGATATGCTAAACATGACAGTGTCTTTTTTTGGGTGGTTCTGAAAACATCAAGTGACATTCTATATGCATATGGAACTTTAACTGTGTAGAATCAGGTACTTTGAAACTTTAGGTTGTCTTATGTCAGCTGAACACAAAAACCACTGGAACCTACATCTAAGAAGAATTTTCTGAAGAATGAGATATCAAAGTCCCTTCATGGATTCAGGTTTTAGTCCTAAAATTTTACATAAAACTTGTTATAATTTTTAATCACAGCCATCTGGAGTAATCACCTTCCTTGAGATATGCTCACCTACGAATTACACAAATGCTCTTGTGTGTTTTGTGCATACAAGAAACTTCCCTATAACTATTCTTCTTAGAGAGAGTCTGCATAATTAGATTAGGTCAAGCTAAAAATGCATTGGTTCTCTCCCTCTCTCTCTCTTTCTCTTCCTCTCCAGCTCTGCAGCAATACTCTAGCTCCACTGACTGATCTAAAGTAGGAACTGGTGCCTCCTGGAAATATACATCCTTAGGAAATGTGTTCAGTTAAAAAATATCTTCTGAGTACTGATGCAAGTCCTGCGTGTGCTTGGTTTTTCTGCATGTGTTTAGTTTTACTGTCCTATTTCATGCAGATCTCCATGAGATTTTAGTTTTGCACTCGTAGCTTATTTTTACTTTGGTTGTCAGTGCTGATGTTATTATCATAGCACTAGCAAAAGAAAAAAGATTTCTCAGAGAAACAGAATTGTTGGTCTCCTTGAGAATTAATATGCTTTTGTCAGCATGACAGGAAAACAACAGCTTAGATCCTAGTCCACAAAATCGAACAACTTCAGCTCTGTGAATTAATGAGTAATTCTGAAGGAGGCACTTGGCTACAACATTCTTCTCTACCCTGCTTTCTCCACTTTGATAAAGTAAGTGCTCTTGTTCATGTATGTATTCAAATAACTTGAACTTTCTTCCTTAGATAACACCAGTTTATCCTTGATGGCTAACAATGGCAACTGTGTGGGTGTTTTGAAATGCACCAAGGTTTACATTTCTGAGGCTCATTAAGTCACATCTTTGGATGTAACTCAGGTTGTTCAAAATCATGCACAACATGTTGTGACATTTATTTGGTGGTATCGCAGAGTAAGAACTGGCAAAAAAGTAATAAATCCCACTTGATTATTCCTATAGTAACATTTAATGTCCAGTTACCTCATTCTAATAAAGAATCACAGGAACTTTCGAAGGATTAGCCTTTCTCTTCTCAGATGCTTTGAGGAAGTTGACACAAATATTTTCTACAAGCTCCAGCAAGTGAACCCAGTGTATAGAAACTGAAGTGTCTAATCAAATCTGTTGAGGGATCTGCACCGCATGCATTACTCTGACATTTAAGGTCTCATAGTCAGTGACTGGTTAACCAAATCTGTCACTGTGACAGACATGTATTTCTATGTGCTGTGCCACAACTTAATTTTTCACACACAGTTTAGGAGTAGTATATCGTAGCACAGTGACTCAGAGCCTATAACGTCTTTGATGAAGAAATCCCAGACAGGAACTAAATTAGATCACCTTTGATTGCTGTATTTGCAACAAAACGTGTATTTGTCTGCTAAGCTATACACAAGAGATCAGCTATTAGACTGCATAACACTAGTTATCTTTACAATTACTGGTGTTATGTGTTGTTACAACCCTCCACACCTTCCCTTTTCTCTGACATAAGTTTGTGACAATGACTTTCTGGAGGTGAAGGTTATTTTGGAAATGGCTGCTTAGTAACACATCTCAACTTCTAAATTACCTCTTTTGATACCTTGTGATTACTGTATATCACACTGTAAATCTGTCATGAGTCAGAATGTTATCTGGCATCTCTGGATGATATAGTAAAATATACTGCTGTTTGTAACTCCAGTGCATTTTTTTCCTTTTAACCAACTGAGGAACAGAAGGAATTCCCTCATCACACTTTGATTTCTATGCCTCTGTTTTGTTCTGTGGTGTTGTTTGCTTAACAAGGACAATAATTTCTGTGTTGAACTCATTTTCAGCTTTCAGCACTGGCTTTTTCCACCTGCTGCCTCAAGCTTGGCCTGGTGTGCAGGGCCCCAGAGCTGATAGGTGGCGTGGTACATGCACGTGTTGCCATCTATTTCTTTCTACAAAGCTTTTTTTTTTTTTTTTTTTTTTTTTTTTTTTTTGAATGTTTTTTCCTTTTTGTATATTTTTTTTTTTTTCCCCATCAGGGAAAGCTCTTGCCATAGGGAAGACTTTTATTCTTTGTTTACACAGAGAAATGTTTCTGCAAGGTGCAGGCTTTGTAGACTCTTGTGAGTGCAGCTAAATCCTCTTGGACAGGCTGGTGGAGCCCTAATGCTACCTCCAGCCATCCTGGAGTACTGGGAACATCTAGCAGAGCAGGTTCTCTCCCCACAGTCTATGCATTTCATCCCACCCTTTCTTGACATTCAGATTTATTAGCCTGCCTCAGGCTTTGTTAAACTTTTTCCCTGGAGGATTTGTTTTGTTTCTAAAGCTTTTGTGTCAACCCTCATCTACCCGAGCCAGTGGTCCTGCCTCTTTGAAGAAAAAGAGTCCACATGCTTTTGATGGAGAACAAGAGGCCTGCCACTGTGACTCAGCAGCAATTACATTGCTTTTTATCCAGAATTTATTAGGATGGTCCAGAGAAGGAGCTGTGCAAACCTAGTGCATAAGCTCAGCAATCCTGCTGCAGCAAGAAGGACTAAGGCATGATGACTGGGATCTTGGCAGTAGGTCCAGAAAAACATTGAGAATTGGCGTTCCAAAGGAAGGATCAGAGTTCTTCTGACAAAGCGAACCAGCTCTTTAAAATCCAGGTTATGCGTTCTGTGCTTCAGGCTGAAAAGTTTAATGCCAGATCAATGTGATCCGCTAATGGCTTCAATAAGGCCCCTCCAAGCTTTAATATTCTGAACAAAATGCACCCTCCCCCTATGTCTGCAATTACTGCCACTGATGGTGATAACACACCCCCCGAATCTAAGTAAAAGCAGCTGAGGTGTTTGTGGCACTTGGGGCAGACTTCACAGGAGCACTTTAAGCATTGCTTGAAAGAGGTCTTAACACATTTAATATATTTTGAGGCTGCAAAGAACAGCATTAAATAATCACATAGGGGAGAAAGAAAACTTGTTAAAAGGTCCCCAATTTATTGGACACAGCTTGATGTACGGACTCCCATTCTTCTGGGACAGCATGATGTGCCACTTGATGGAAATCATGAGGAAACAGTTACATAAAGGGCTGGCTAGCAGAAAAAAGAGGCAACATTTTAAAAACTCTCTTCAAAAAGGAAACAATCAGCTTGATGCACTCAAGCCCTTTCCATAACTTCATGCCTCTATATCCCATGAATTATTGAAGATGGATCCAGTGCATTATTTCCCACAGCTGGGTTTCCTGCCCAGGCCATTTATCTGTCCCACTCATGGTTCGGGGCTGTGCCCAGCTCACCTCTCACAGGCAGCATCCTGTTGTGGGGCTGCCCTGAGAGAGCCTCAGCTTGTGGTGCTCCTTGCCTTGGGGTGTGTTTGTTTCCAGCCCCCCTCGGCCAAGTTTCAACGATTTAGTTTGGTTTTGCTTAACTGGAAACTGAGCTAAGAGCTCTCTGTAGGCGTCTGCCCTGAGAGGGAGGGGAATACCGGGCCCAGGGCAAGTGCGAGTGTGGAGCCCCCGGCTCTGGCATCCCACCTCAACAGTACGGGCCCTCTTTTTCCTACTACTGAGTTTCGTTCTGACCTCTGCTGGGGAGTGCGGTGAAAAGAAAAAAAAAAAAGGGGGGGGGGGGCATGGAGAGGGGGAGAGAAGGGAATTAGAAAAGAAGGAAAAGAAAGAGAGAAAGGGAAGAAGAGAGAGAACAGAGCAAAAGGGATGAAACAAAGAAAAAAGAAACTGAGAAAAAAAGAAAAATAAACTAANCGGGGCGGGACCGCACGCAGGCGCGGTGGGAGCCCGGGGCGCCCCACGCGGGCGCTCCCAGAGCCTCGGTGGCGGCGCCCGGCTCGGTAGCGAGGGGGGCGCGGGCCAGGCAGGAGCTGGAGCTGAAACCGGGGCAGCACCGAGGCGCCGCGGGAGGAGGGCGGCAGCCGCCGCCGCGCCCCGCTCCATTCAGCCACGCTCTCTCCGCCGCTCGCCCCGCTGCCATGGGGTAGGGGGCGGTGGAGGCGCGGGGGGTCGCCGTTAGGCTGTGGCCGCCGGCGGAGCGCGGAGCGTCACCCCGCGGTGCCGGCGGGCAGGAGGGGCTGGCGCGGGAGGCCGAGCGGAGGGGGCTGCTCCGGTGCGAGCGCGGCGGCAGCGGCGGCGGCAGGCGGAGAGATGATCGCGGAGTTGTTGAGCAGCGCCCTGGGGCTCGCCCTGTACCTCAACACCCTGGGCGCCGACTTCTGCTACGATGACAGGTAGGGCGGGGGTCGGNTAGAAAAGAAGGAAAAGAAAGAGGGAAAGGGAAGAAGAGAGAGAACAGAGCAAAAGGGATGAAACAAAGAAAAAAGAAACTGAGAAAAAAAGAAAAATAAACTAAAAATAAAAAAATGACAGCAAGAAGAAGGAAAGAAAGAAGCGAGAAAAAAAGAAAGGAAAACGGAGAAAGGGGAAAGAAAAAAACCTTGAAGAAGAGGGTTGCGCCAAGCCAGCGGAAACAGCGGGGCAAGCCCTGCCCAGCGCACCAACCAGCGGCTCCCGGTGCCGCTGCCGGTGCAGCACCGCCCGGGGCGCGGGAGGGGCAGCCGGGGTGCGGGGCGGGGGCACGGGGCGGGGGCGNCTCCGCCGCTCGCCCCGCTGCCATGGGGTAGGGGGCGGTGGAGGCGCGGGGGGTCGCCGTTAGGCTGTGGCCGCCGGCGGAGCGCGGAGCGTCACCCCGCGGTGCCGGCGGGCAGGAGGGGCTGGCGCGGGAGGCCGAGCGGAGGGGGCTGCTCCGGTGCGAGCGCGGCGGCAGCGGCGGCGGCAGGCGGAGAGATGATCGCGGAGTTGTTGAGCAGCGCCCTGGGGCTCGCCCTGTACCTCAACACCCTGGGCGCCGACTTCTGCTACGATGACAGGTAGGGCGGGGGTCGGCGCGGCTGGGCGGGCGGGGGCTGCCCACCTGCCGGCAGCGGGGTGCTGGCCGCTCGCTTTGGGTTGTCAGGGGCGGCGCGGGAGGGTCCCGGCGGCTCCTCGGCTCTGGGTGGCCGCGGCGGCATCCGCCGCTCCCGGAGCTTTGACAGCTCCCGGGCAGGCTCCGTCCCTCCCATCCCTTGGCGGTGGGAAGGGGCCCGCTGCTTGAACTTCGTGTGTCCTGGGCTGATCCCATCCGGGCGGTGGGTACCCGGCGCCTCCCGTACCCCGGCTCCGCCGGGACCGAGCCCCGCTCGGGACTATGCCGTCCTCTGTCGGGCTCCTGCGGATCTGGGCTGGGCTCCCTACCTGCTCCTCTCCGGAACGTACCTGCCTTCCGATGCTGCTGAAAAGCGCTGTGAGCAGTCGGGGAAAACGCCAGTTTGTGCCTTTTCCGGTGACTTAATCCGAACACAGTTAAACCAGATGCATAATTAAAATGCATTAGGGAGAAAAGCATGCCTGGCTAAACTTATTTAACCGTCCTGGCGTGTTTCATGCTCCGTTGGAATTAAACCATACAAAAAAAGTGAGCACGGATTGACTTTGACGGCGTTTCATCCGCTTCGTGGCCAGCCCCCGTCTCCCCGGGGCGCGGGCGGGCGCCTGGGTGCGGGTCCGCGGCGCCGCGCTCATTGCCCGGTCTGGGAGGCAGCAATCGGCCCTCCCGGGGAAGGAGAGAACGGAGGAGGGTGGGTGGGTGTGAATGGTGGGTTCGTGGTTCGTGGCTGAGGTTCCCGGCACCAGCTAACTCTCCTATTAGCTGTCAAACTGGGGTAGCGCCTGGGAGCTTTGTGTGTGAGAGCAGGGACGTGAGGGGGGAGAGGGGATGCGCCCGAGCAGAAAAAAAAAATGTTGCTGGATGAGCTGAACTCCCCGGCGCACTGATGGGATGTGAAAGGGTCAGTTATGTCTTTGATTACACATTTGCCTTGGGAAATAACATGCCTGTCTTGGAGTCAATTAGTTACTAAATTTGAGATTTGCCTCCCCTATGCTGTGTTACAGTGCACCTGCTGTGTTTAAGGATCTGCCACCGCTTCCAGAGTAACTCCCCCCCCCTGTTTTCAAGGCTTGCTACTATTAAACCTCTTATACTCGCAGTAAATGCCAAGTGTCAGTCCTGGTCCAGGTCTCTGTCTGGGAACAGTGTCGGCTGCAGTATGTGGCGATTCAGGCTTCAGTCCTTCAGGTCATTTACATGCACTTGAAGCCTTGTAAAGCAATTAAGTGTTTTTAGGTTTCTGAGAGCCTTCCAATTATCTCCAATGATTTATCTTAAACTTATTTTAATGTTTCAAAACTTCATTCACAAGTAGTAAAAGAAAAAAAATCTGCTGTTACTCTGAAATGCAAGCTCTGAGTTGGATCAATAGAAAGAAGTGCATATTTTGACACACTGACACTATTTTAAACCCGCTTGTTATAGTTAAGAACTGCAGGAGTTGTGGATTATTTATTTAACCCTAAGTAGCATGTGTTGCCATATTTTGGCAAAAATGGGTTGTTTAAGGACATGCTTATAAGCCTGTCCTGCAGGCTGGTTCAAATTGGCTAGGCAAAGAAAGCAATTTGAAGTACTACCTCGTGTTATTGATGTGGATGTCGAGGTTACTCTTGATCTTGCCTCAGTGTGCTTTAATGCAGTTAGTGATATTTGAGTGTCATCCTGGAAAAGGCAGAAAAGATAATCACGCGCTGTCTTTGCTAGTACTAATCCCAGACTATTTTAAAGGTGTTCCTAACTGAGTAAAGTACTTCTCATCACTGTAGCTAAGATTTAGGCATTCACTAGCATGCTCTGAAAGCCAGTTGTTGATGACATTTCTGTACACAGGGTCATCTAATTAGGATGTTTTTAAACTGCAGCACGGGAAGGGGCAAGGCAGAAATGGCTGTTGCATGTTAGTAATTGTTGAACTAGGAAGGGTTATCTATTCAAAGAGGCAGGCTCTCAGACCCAAAGTATTCTTTTAACTGTAATCACAGAATATTGCTGCCCAGCAGGAGACGGCTTGAAATGTAACACTAGAAAAGGAGGTCGATGCTGGAGCTGCAGGACATAGCCCTCCATGTGGGAGATGGATCATGCTACTAACTTTAAGTGAATCAAGATTGTGCGTTTAAGATGGGAACCTGCAATGTTTTGTTTCAGGAGAGCAGCATATTGCCATAGCTTTTTTTCTACTTCCTCTGCTATTATATTGAAATTACACCAGACCATTCTTTTTTTTTTAATATAGTGATCAAGCTTACTATATAAAGGGTGTCTGTAATTACTTTCTGTATTTTTTTATGTAGGTTGGGTAAGATTAAGTGGCATCGTAAAAACTTCTTATAGCAAAATCAATTTCCCAATGGTAAAATCTAATATTTTAGCGGCTGCATGGCAACAAACCAAAGGCTGTATGGGCAGTGATATAACAAACTTGCTTGTAGTCTGGCCTTTATGCCTCCATATCAAAGGATTTGATATTTTATTTCCCAGCCTTCACCCAATTAAACTGAAATTGAATGTATTTAAAGCCTGAGGAAGTTGAATAAGTAAATGTATACATTCTTAGTTTTTGTCATTAGCCTGCCTAACTCATTGTGTCTTTCAAGCTGGACAGATATGTGGCATGCACATGGTCAGTGTATACATGTGATCTTTTTGATCAATTGATTACTTACAATGAAAGTGAGCCTCTAAACCTGAGAGCCAGTGTAAAGAAGAAACACTACTTTTTTTTTTTTTTGTTCCTGTGGATCTAGCAAGCACAAGCTTTTGCTGCTCTCTTCCCTGCAATTCTTACGGACAGCTGTGATATTTACTAGTTACATGTGTAGATTATTAGGGAAGAATTCTTCTCCCCAACTCAAAAGCTCCTTGTTATTCTAGGAACAATTTTTCTTTTCCCTTTCTTTTTGCTTATTTGTTTTATTTGATGCTGGATGCAGCATGCAGTAACCTGAAAGAAGAGATGACTGTGGAAAGAGGGGGGGAAATATTTAGATGTTGGTCTAAATATTGATGATGATGAGCTTGATGTTGGTGAGCTTGCATTGCTTGCTAATAAATGTTTGTTTATTGTTGAGCAAAATCTTCTTGGAAGTGATAACAAGGGGTAGGGAGAAATGCAGTTTCCATTCCTGCAGATGTGTTGAAGATCTTGCTTGTTGCCCTGTGTTAAATCCAGTTTCTTGACAGATTAAGGGGGGCTAATCTCTGCACATGCAGTTCTTGTTTCATGCTAATATCTACCAGTATTACAAGAGGGAAACCCATTGCTGCAATTAGGCTTATAGACACGTGCAATTATTTTTCGCTGCCATTTAAGGCCCCCCAAAAGTAGGCAATTTGACCTCTGTGAGCCTTGCATTGAAGTTGTAGTCTTTCCTCTGACCTGTGCTAAATAAGACGAGTCACTGTCGGTTTATGGCTGGGGTGTGGAAGATTTAGTGCTCAGTGTATCTGAGGTCATGTGCTACAGCCAGCACATCAAAAGCAACACATCCATTGAGATGTTCCTTTGTACCCCCAAGTGTCAGAAGAAAGTAATATTTTAAGGAGAGTATTAGTAGGAATCTTTAACGTTGCACGAAGTTTTTTTTTTTCTCTGTGGCACACTGACAAAATTGGTGCTTTGGAAAATATGTACAGATTTTTCTGTCTGTGTAGAACTCTTCTGTGAAATTTTGGTAGTACTGACCAACTTTGTCTACCTTGTACTGCATTTTATTTAGCAGGTCTGAATGGGGCTGCATTGCTGATGGTGGAAAATATCCAGTGGCCTTGTTTCAGAGTTGCAGGGCAATATTGCAAACGGTGTTGATGAAATCCTGATAAATGCCTTCACCTTGTAGTGTCAGACTTGCATCATTTAAAAATAGGCCGAGCCCATACACATTCAACAGTACCTCTGTTGGGTCTGCCGCATGAGATTTAATCTAGCAAGTGACCCAAATACGCGCACTAGAAGAACAAGTATAAGTACACTAGGGAAAATTGCTTGCCATCTGTCTCCCTGTTGTGTGTGTATATTTGATGATTAATTTACATCTGTGATTTTTATGGCCCCTTTTTGTCATCTCCTCATTTTTTCAGCTCCGAATGCACCCCTCCAGTAGCTTTCAGTAGATCCAGTTTGCAGGTGGCTGCAATCATTTGTATTCAAGTGGTTGGACTGGTGGTGGGGAAGAGTGAGGAGAAGGGGACTTGTATACATTCTCTGTAGTGTTTTCCATTTGTCCCTCCTATTGCATCTTATTATGTACTAATTTCAAATGACCATAGAGATAATTTGTATATGAAGCAGGGACTTTACCATGTTGATGAAGAACAATGTAACCCATAGAAGATCCCTGAGTAACGGAGGGTACGTAGTTTCCAAGTACTGTAATTGAGTATCAGCCAAGTGAACCAGGAACTGATTATCTAATAGGATGAACCTGGTATGGTAATAGTCTATTAGTGTGATACCTGTTCCATTTTAAATGCTGAATATAAGATAAAAATTTATTTGGCTTTTGATTTTAAAAGCAGTTCTGCATAAGAATTTGAGTTGAATGAAACACTTTGATCAAAATGTGAAATTTTAGTTTCCTCAAGATAGTGTGGTGTGTGTGGGTGGTGGTGGTTTTTTGTTTTTTTTTTTTTTTTTTTTTTTTTTTTTTTTTTTTTTTTTTTTTTTTTTTTTTTTTTTTTTTTTTAGTGGAGATGCTGTAGTATAGAGATTTTTGGAAGCAAAAAAGGAATTATGTCCCTTCAGGCTTTATTTTAAGATTCTTGTTGCATATGTAACACTAATGTAAACAGAGTTGCTTCTGGTAGCTAGTCCAGAGAATAAATTCATGACTGTTAGCAGACGTAGAGTCTCCCTAAGTCACTGATGGGATGCGCCTCATCTGCAGGAAGTTCCTCCATCACACAATGGAGTTACAAATTCAAATGATCTACTTTCTTCAGCATCTCCCATATGTATTCCAGCTGCACTTCTGAATCCTTTAAGTTTGCCAGAGTGAAAGTCCCTCAAAAGGCTCAGAAGCCTCTCATCTCAATTTGTTAACCATCTGATAGATTCGGGAGTGCTGAGTTGGACCTCCTTTGCCTCCCTCATCTGGCAGTTTGCCTTTTCCTCATTGTTGGCTGCTAGGATTTTTTTTTTTTTTCAGTGAAGTTGACTGAAGTAGACTTTGCTGTTTGTTTATGGAATTTCTTTCTTTAGCTGAAATATTTTGATGCTGAAGCTGTAGATGCAAGTGCAAGCCTGCTGGCAACCTGTGGTGAAAGTTGCTCCAAATATACAGTTGGAGGAACAGACTAAATCTGAAGACAAAGATGCTTATTCTTACTGTTACTTACGTAAAAGCGAATCTATTCTTTGGCCCAATGTTTACAGTTAGATTTTTTTCATTTTTATTTCCAAGTATTCTGTAGGTTTAACACAGCTTTTGGTTTAACTGTCTTTTTGAAAAATAAATCTTTTAAAATTGTCCATTTCCCTCAATTTTTTTCATCCTTAATTTTGGTCTGAAATGGTTGTTTGAAAGGTGAAAGAATTTTATGTGGAGATCTGAACCCTAAGCCAAAAGTTCTTTGTTCTTCAACACTCCAGCCCTCAGGTTTTTAAATTTTGGAATTTTCATTGGTTGCAGAAGCCTATTGTTGGCCTTTGAGGCTTGGCGGCCTTTGAACTCCCTGTGCTTTTCTGCTTGGGGTGACTTTTTCTGCTTGTTCTTATAAATGCTTCTTATTTTCCTTTAATGTGTAAGCTTGTTCTGTGGGCAGATTATTTATGTCAGGGTGGCAATAGGATTTCATTTCACTTGTACATCAGGTTCTTAGATTGTATTCCCACCGTCTCAGGGTAGTTCTCTAGACTTGAGATATTTCTGTTGTTGCTTGCACTGGTGGGCCTTCCCCAATAAGAGGGAGACTGTGTAAATCCTGTAATTTCTTTCCTGTTTCACCCTCTGCAGAACTCCGTACTAAACCATTTTTTCCCCAAGGCTGGCTCACTGCTGAACAAAACTCGAAGATCCAGAGGAAACTGGTTTTTGGAATAGCACCCTTAATATTGTTTAACATGTGAACTACACTGCTCAGTTTGCTACTTCAGGACTTGAAATACCTTGCAGACTGTGTATATCTGTGAATGGCAGCAGTCTGTGCTTTGGCTCTGTCTTTGGAGGAAGCTTCAGGGTTGCTGTTGTTCATATATGACAGCTTATTGTGAACAAAGAAACGTGCTGGATCACTGGGGTGGCAGCTAAGGATCACGTAATCTGTCAATCTCTATTTCACTTAGAGGAAAAAGAAAACCAGTAAATCAGACCATTTGAAGCTGATGAAACTTAGCCCCCCAGCCTCTGTAACTGGCGGTGGCTAGTCGATATGCTCCAATGCTCTGCAGCTCCAGCCATTCCTGGCCTTATTAAGCTTAAACAGGGAGAAAAAGTAAAAGTGTCTTCCTTGAATACTAATCCTTGTGTTCCCTAGGACACTGTGAATTGCTCTGTTAGCCTTCGTTGTCCTATTGGCCTCAAGAAGAGACTTTTCAAGAATAGTGGGAGGTTTCGATTGGTGGTAAATAATGTTAATTTAGTGTCTTCATATTCTTTCTTTCCTTCAGTTCTTATTTTTTTATTACTGTTTATTTTCCAATAAAATAAAACAAAAAAAAATATTGTGCTTTCAGCATAAGCTGTTTTGCCTTTTGCATCTTAGTTCTCGGTATTTTTTTTTCCAGTGATTTATTCAAATAGCTTGTATTCAGGCTTCAAAAACTGTTAAAAAATCAGGGTAACCTTTAAAAACACATGTAGATGTATATATCATCAGGATAGTAAATAGAATAGCATGTTTTTCTTGTATGCCTAAAACTTGAGACCAAGTGTTTTTTAGGATCAGTCTTCCAGGAGAGAGCTGCTCAGGCTTCATGTTAGTCTACCACAAAGGCTCCTTAATTTATTTGTGGGTGTCACTGCTGATTGCCTCAGAGCACTTACTTCTCTCCAGAAGTTAAGCACATTGGCTTCAGCAATGCTCCTGGTCCCAGCTGGCCCAGGAAGCCAGAGACTGACAGGTAATTGAACAATGATTTTCCACATGATGGTACAAACCATTACTGCTAGATGACTGGACTGGTCTGTGACATCCCCTATGATTCACCAATCTGTCTGTAGACCCAAAAAAATGCACCCTGACCTCTGACCTGTGGTTCAAGTGAGGACAGGTTTTTCTGAGTTTAGCATCCTTTTTCCAGCATGGGTTTTTTAAGAACTTAGCATTACTCTAGGCTATTTTGCTAATGAGAGAATTGTATGATTTTTAACTCCTATGTGTTTTAGTCAGCTGGTCCAGTATTAGTTCAGAGGAACAACACAGTAATTGGTAGCAGAAAAATGTCTGAAGCTCTAGGAATGAA
>VZTO01015754.1:1768-23736 GCA_013400615.1 Syrrhaptes paradoxus | reverse complement strand
AATAAAATGGCATTTTTGTGTAGCAGCTTTCATTTTGTAGCACAAGCAGTTCTTTATAGCTTCTTTGTAACACCAATATACTTGAATAAATTTTCTGTTTGTGAAAAGACATAGCTGTATGTTCTATTCCATTTCACAGTACATTACTCATCTCTTGTATGTAAATCACTTGGCTTGTTAAAAACAGTAGTATTTCTCTTTAATAAACATCATGCTTCTGGAGAGTTCTCAAGATGCACTTTTTTTAGAAGACAAAAGACTTAAGAATGGGGAAAGGCCACAAAGAAAATGGTTCCTTACATTGTTGGCTTCATGCTAGAAAGCAAAACCCGAGCTGGATCACTCCAGAGTACCGTCTGCACTGCCATTTGCTGCCAGACATGTTCATGCTCTTCCTGGACTTGGACAAAGTGACTGCTGAAATCAGGTCTGTACCAGTGCTGGGTAGCTTCAGCTAGAGTTATGGAGCACTGGTCATGGTGATGTGGTTTATGGAGTATCGCTGGCAGGTGGAGCCTGGGATGAAAGCCTTCTTGACCCAAATGGGCCTGGGGCTGTGTGTTTGGATGTGCCTTGAGCTCCTGTGCAAGTCATTGCATCTCATACTGCTTCTGCTTCCTCTCTCCCTGTTTGTGCTCATAACGTGATTGCAAGTTCTTGGCTGCTGAAACCTCATCTTTAGGAGGTCTGTTGCATTGGTTGGTTCAGGATGGCTCGAGCCTTGATAAGGGCCTCTGTCTGTTTTAAAATGCTGGCTTGGGCTTAAAGAATGGCAGTTTGGTGGAAGTTGCTTTATATACTTTCCTCTTTCTGTGGAATTGCTAGATATCTTGAGGCTGTTTAGCCAGAGCAGGTTGGCCATGTTTTCTCTTGAGTGTGATCTGCTATAGCATTGCACTAATTTTTAATGAAGTCTCACTAATTCTATTTTGATTAATGTTGAATGAATGGGTTGGTATGTATTCAAAAGAGAACCCTGAATTACCCTGATTTATGATGGACTCGGGTACTTGAAGTTTCATGCCTTGCTGATATAGAGCTAAAAGCAACAGGAAGGATTGAATGTCCAGGGAGCAGGAAGCTAGTTGGTCCTCTGGAATTTAGAGACTGCTTCTAGCACTTCACAAAGAAAATAATATAAGGATATTAATAAAGAAAGTTGATGTTTATAAACAAACAAAACCGCTCTGCTGAGGGACAGCAAACCTGTGAGAGATTTTGGAGGAAACTCTTCTCCTCTAGGGGACAGTCAGCTCTTTCTTTAATTTTTTTTTTTTCTAAATGTTCCAATTTCAAGCAATGTGTGCAGTCCTTTCTGAAAACAATTAAAGGCCACCTCATTTAGTGTCTAGGAGAGTGTCTGGTGAGGTGAGGAAAGGATCCCATAAAGCAGAAAGGCGTTAAGGAATATTGGTTTTCAGCTGGTGGTGTGCTGCATACCGGATCTGCTAGCTTTTAATACTAATAAGTATTAATATTTGATATTTTACTCTTTTGAAAAATGAGTAGCTTTTTGTCCATACGTGCTCAACATACTGTAATTCTGAGCTGTTGACTTGATGTGTATGGAAATCAGCTAGTTTTTGAAGGAAAACAGAACATTTGCTGTTCTTTATGCAGCTCTAGATCTCAGTGCTCCCGGGGGATAGTGTTGGAGGAGTCTTGTCTAAGCACGAAAATTGGATAGTACAGGTCTGCAGGTGCCATGGTGATGAGCATGATATACATATCTTGAAAGGCTCTGATGCAGTAGCTTGAAGCAAGGTACCACCCTGTTATGCACAGTTTCCATAAATCACATGCTGTGTGTGATATTTACATCTACCAACTTGGCTCTATGCTTGGCTTGTTCTGAACATCTTGCCGATTGAAATTTGTAGATTTTGTTGAGGCTCCCTGTATTGTAGCTTGTTATAGGCAAGGAGTTTCAGTTTATGTTCACACTATGCTAATTGTTAATGATGTGAAAAAGTGTATGAGCTTACTTTACAGAGAAAAGGTTTAAAACTCAGTTTCTTAGTACTGAACCCTAACATTATGGAACTGTTTTCTACATAAGTAAAAGGACTCTAAAGCATGAAAATAAAAAACTAAGACAAAGGTAAATGTAAGTACAGAAAAGATTATAGTATTCCAGAATAAAGGGTATTTATTTATGCCTGTGCCTCATTCTTTCTGTAAATATTTAAGAAAAAATCTAAATTACATGAATGAGAATTTTCAGTAATAAGTGGGATTGAAATCAGTTTATTGATATTTTATTTCCTAGTGTAATTTAAACAGTTCTGCTTAAATGTTTAAATTCCACTGGCTCTTAGTGTGGGCAAGGGTGTAGGGACATCTGTTCATTGTGTAGCACAGTGGGAGTGGTGGCTGAATGTTTTTTGCTTGAACAAGGGTGCTGAGAGCACTTCATTTTGCATACCTCTTCCAAGATAAGAAATCATGGGGAAACATCTGTGTGTAGAGCATGAAAATGCACAATAATATACTTTATATGCTGCTCTAAGAGGCTGAAAAGATACTAGAGAATAGAGGGTATTTGATTTCAATCCTTACTTTTCATGGACTGAAGTCCTGTATAAAACGTGTGAGGTAGCAGAGCATAGTCCTGTTAAGGAAGAGCAGATATTGTGATAATTCTTNGCACACTTATAGAATAAGCTCCTGAAAGAAGACTGCTTATCAGGCTGTATTTTGTATTGTAAAATGCAAAAGAACCCTGTTTGTAACAGGATAGTTGCATTTAATAGGCATATTTAGTTGCACATATAATAGACATAGTTTTTCATCTTATCTGTACTTGCAGTGCTATTTTATGTCTGCACTGGCAATGCGGGTCATGGAGAAAGTGAAGGGATGGACCCTGCAATCAGTGAATCTTCCAACAGACTGATTACATGAGTATCAAATTATGCCCTCAGGAATTTCTAAGCTTGTAAATATAATAAGCAGTATGGTAATCAGAAAAAGCAAGTTGTTTCTTTGTATTCAGAGTCTTTGTTTCTTTAGTCATTGTTCTGAATTTCAACAGGAACTCTTTGTACAGCAGTAACTTCTGTGGTTTTACTTTCTGCAGCTAAGGATCTCTGTTGACTTTGCAATTTTTTTTTTTTCTTCCTGCTGAAGGTTAGAAGTTAGGTACTTGGGTCACCTTACACTACCCATGCTAAATAAAACTAAATGAGGAAGCAAGTGCAGAGATTATGTTTCAGCTGTTGCTTCCGGAACTAACTAAACCTTGATTTAGTTGAATTCAATTTAGATTGGTTGAATATTGCTACTGTTGTAATTAAAGAAAGAAAACTGCAACTAACTAATCTGTTTTTCTGTATGTTTCTTGTACCTGCCTGAAATTTGTTCATTTTTGAAGTACAAGTGAACTCTCCAGCTAAGCAAAGTCAATATTTGTGCCGAGATGATTATGCATTAACTATTTCATGCTTATTGGAATGGAAAAAATGAGCAGATGAAAGAGGATGAATAGCCTGCTTAGTAATATCCAAGAAGGAGGAAAAATATAACCTAATAATCAGCTTTAGTGATGGTCTGTTTATTGTGTCCTAACTTAGTTAAGGTCAAGATAAAATAATATAATTTTGTAGGTCCTACGTGCCAGTAAGAGATAAAATGGCAGTATATGCCTTGGCTTTGCAGCTATTAAGACTTCAGTTTTACAAACGCTTGGACATGTGTTCAGCTTTTCAGATGTAAATAGTCCCATTAGATGAAATCTGTGTCCAACTGGAGTCAGTGGTAAAACCTGCAGCAATTTAAATAAGGCTAGAGTTTCATGAATGAGTTCAGTGAGACTACTTGTATACATAAAATTAAACACATGGCTAAGTGTTTGTAGAATAGAGGGCCTACAATGATATGAGAATAAGACCCTTGTGACGCTGTTTGAAGTCTGACCTGTCTCGCTGTTGCATGATGGAGAGCCGCAGTGAGGAAGTAGGTGAACCTTTTGGGCATGAACACACAGAGTATATAAAACATAATAAATAACTACAATTCATAAAACGGTTGGTTGGTCCTAAATAATGAAGCAATTAAAATGTTTATGGGCTGTGCTTGTTCTTGTAGTATATCTTTGGTTTATATTTTTGGCATAAATGCATGTCTCTAGTAGTAGTATTAGGTACTAGTAGTATTAGTATCATTATTATGTTTCATTATTCAGAAGAAGTTAGTAGTGGGAGATGCTTTCTTTTGGAAAGAAGAGGTAAAATAGAAGTTACAGGCCCGCCCTCCGCCTTCCCCAGTCTACTACTCAATCATAGGAGTCAAGCAATATTTGGTAATATGTCAACTGTTGTAATCATCGTGTATATTATCTACTTAATTTCATATCACACTCTGTAAAGAAACACTGTGGGTATTATCATAACTTTGATGGTTCTCACCGTCTGAGCCTCTCCCTTCCAGATGTTTCACTGGTTTGCAAATATGATTTGGAGCTGCATGTGCAGCAAACCAACTGTCATATACACTGGCAGATCTCTGTCTTTCTCTTTGTGCAGAACATCTTTGCAGAGCCTAGCTTCACGTTTCTTGGCGAGAAATATTATTTGAATGACTGCCCCCTTAATCCTGTGAGATTTAGATAAGTGCAATTTTTCAGGTTTTTGAGGGAGTCTTAATTTAAATTTCTTAACACACACACACACACACACACACACACACACAATTAGCATGAAGTCTTATGGCAGCCAGACAGTCTTTTGTGCCTATGGAAACAGTTACACAATAGTGCATGTGCCCTTTGTGTGTTCTCACCGGCTTTACCTGGAGCATACTGAAAAGCTGCAGCCTGATTCTCAATTAAAAGCAACTTGCTCTATTTTATGATAAACTTGTATAAAGAGAGAAACAATGAGGTCTTAGGAAAATTATAGCTACTATTCGTTCTTTTAAATGACTTCATTTTGGCATGCTGTTGTGGCTGTTTTTTCTTTGTGCATGGCTTTAAATGGGAAGAACATGCCCCCCCACCTGGTGAGGTTAGATTCAGGTTGCAACCTTTGCTTTGTCTTTACTCTCTCTCCTTACGGGTAGGTGTGGAACCTTGTCTCTTCTCCAAGTCAGAGTCTAATATTGCCTATGTGTTTTAAGAATGGAGAACATACCAGCTCCATTATCCTGCTGATTGTGCAGTTCAGTTGTTGCTGGGGAATAGACAGGGAAGACTTGGTGTAGTGAGCAAGTAGGAAAAAAAGTAAACCAGCAAAAGAGTAGTAAGTTCAGCACTGGTACAGGGCTCTTGAGCTGCTGTGTGTGCAGGTGTCTGGGGCAAATATGTCATCAATTCTCACTAAGTGTTTGTAATTCTTAAGATTTGAGTGGGGTTTTTTTCAAGTCTGATAAGATGCTGATGCAGTTCCATTCACTTCAGCTCTATTATCACTCTGGATAGGGAGTGCTACCTCAGGGTGCTTTCGGGAGCATTTGAGATTTTTCTGCCCCAAAGAACTTTGGACTGAAATGTATGAGAAAAGCAACACTTGGAAAAGAGGCAGTGTATGCATAGTGGTCCTGCATGTCAGACCTTGTCTTGTGTTTGCAGGTATGAGAACCTTCTGAACATTCTGGTGACAGTGAGGGAAGGTCTGGAGAAAGGAGAAAGCAAGACAGAAGACATAACCAAGAGGGGTGAAATGAGGTATAGCCCCTGGTGACTGTTATATGCGTGTGATGCAGAAGATCCAAACCCAGTACACAAACTGGGAGAAAAATTGCTCCCAGCCTGAAATGCTGCTACTGCATTTACTGAAAGAAATGTTGGCCCTAGGTTTTGTCAGTCTCTACTGTTCCTGTTGCAGTGAGTCAGGCTGGGTCAAACTGCTTAAGCCAAGGATGCTTGCCTCATGGAAACGAATCTGAGATTGATCAAGGGGTAACCGCTAGTAGTGTAAGTGGGGATAAGCAATCGGTGCTGATAATCTGGTCAGAGGACACCAGGGAAGCCTGTCCAGAGAGGTCTCTGTGGATTTCACTCCTGCCTTTCACAAGTTTTCAGCTTGCTCTTCTAACCTGTTCTCTTCTCATCTCCCTGGATGGTTTTCTCCTCTCGGTTTCCTACAATGGAAAGCTAATAAGACATATACAGAAAACAGACGCTGGAACCAAAGTAGGAAAAATGAGCAATGGCTTAGTTAATAGTTAGGCCCAAGGAGAAAGACATAATGTGGACTAAAAAAGAAATAAATTGTTTGGGAAGGGAGAATGAATAAAACAATGTGGCTGAAGACAGAGGCTTAGCTGTTGCTGTGCAAAAGCTAGATTGCTGCAGAAGCTATGGTTCTGTGGCTGCCTTGTTTGGCTATTCCTCACACTAAGTCCTAGTTTGGGACAGACGTCGATGACGCGAAGTACTGCTGCTTTCAGCTGGTCCTTGCCAAAGCTGCGTGGGGCTAATGAAGCACTGGGTTTTTAACCTAGTCTTGGCAATAATGGTTTGGATGGAAGTCTATGCTGAACTATCAGCAGAAACAATACTATTTTTAGGACTATGTATATGAAGAAATAGTTGATGATATAAAGCTATAGAAACTCTTGGAAAGTGACACTGTGCCTTGTGCTTTGAATACTTTACTCTGCAGAAGTTTTCAACTCCTTCTCAACATGAGAATTGACTGTGAATTGCAAACATAGCATTGCACAGCATGTGGCATTAATTTATTATCCCATTATTAGATTAAATGTTATGAATTAAACAAGTGTTCTTTTCCCTGTGTTTGCTTACATTATTGTTATAGAAGACAAACATACATCTTTAATACCAAGGAGATAGACTCTTCTCTTTCTTTTTGGATTTCATCTCCTTTCCTACCATGTCTACCTTGAAGGACAAAGGAAAACTTAATTTTTACTTTAGAGAAGAAGTGATTTGTAAAGACATGTACTCCCAAGCCTCCAAGACTTGTGGTCTGAAACTAGAAATGTAGCCACAACTAATGTATTCTGAGACCAGCCCAGTGTGGAGTTTTAATGAAATGTTTGGTGGATGCTCTCAAGAACATTGACTTAAACTTTAAAAGATTTCCTGCATTTTCCTACATATTGCCTGACTTTTGATGCTGGCATGAACTTGGTAGAAATGCACTGTGTAATTAGACTGCTATCAATTTGTTGTGAAAAACAGACCAGCAGTTGTTTGCCTTGCCTCCACTTCCTGGTTCATATATCTCCCTCTCTGATCCTAAACCAGGAAGAAAATACTCTGAGACTTTAATGATAGCTTTTTTTTTTTTTTAGTGTACCATTTTCTTAGACAGGAGAAATACTTTAGAAGTGCTAATGGCCATGGCCTGTGTTCACCCTTAGGTGGCATTTCTTATAATACATCTGTATTCTGCAAATGGTGTGGGAGCAGCCTGCTTGCACCGATGGGCCAGTACCAACCACAGAGAAAGTTGCCTTGTGCCTTGGTGGTACTGCTCTTGCCACAGCTATAGGTTAAGGTGGTATTACAAAGCATATTCAAGTGGTAGGCATATAAAGGCAATATTCAGAAGGCAATAAGAACTCTTATACATGAAAGTGAAAAAGTATTGTGAATATTCAGGAAAGCTGATGCTTTTCATAACATGATTTCGTTACTTGCTTTGGTGTACAGTTAACTATCTTAAGTCCATGTGGCAATAATAATCTTCTATTTTCAAGGGGATTTAATTGGCATTTTGGACACCCTGGAAATAAGAGGGACAACTGCAATCTCTGTCTAACCTCATAGAGATCTAAAAGCAGGAAATCGTCGAGGGTAAGGGCTGACGTACAGGCAAATGCGTACTCTTGAATTCCTCTGCGGTCTAAATATACTTGCAGACTCTGAGCTGAAACATCTCTGTATTTTTGCCTCAATGTTCATCTGAGTTACTTGGATTTAGATATTACTGGCATATGCTAGAGTTGTGGCTCTGTCTTCAGGGCAGACATAGCCAGAAAACTGAGATGGAGACCAGTACCAGATTTTGTAAATCGCTTATCTGCAATACTCATAGCGTGAGTTTTGAAGCAGATCTTTCTAGACTTGAGTCCTCACTATCTGAGAGGCTATACAAGTATAAACTGTCCCAGTCCTAAAGTGCTTGTCATTCAGACCCTTATTCTGGAATAAAAGACCCCACCCAAAATCAACATACTTCATATCTACCCCTGCCCATTTTTTATTTTACTTAGTAGGATTGCTTGTATAAACTTAAACATTGGTATGGCTGTCTTATTTTTTTAAGAACATGAAAATCTGAGAGATTTTGCTCATGTTTTATTTGTGATTACTTCATGCTGTGGGTATTGATGAGGTAATGGAAATCTGTATCTGGAACGCTGGTGTGGGGAAAACAAATTACATGTGATGTTTTTCATCAACCCTAATTAAAGGAATGACTATTACAATCAGAATTAATTGCAGTTAATAAAGGATTGCTTTCTTTTATTTTTGTAGTGTATCCGAATGGCACTCTCATAATTTTCCCTTTGTGTTTCAAAAAGCTGTTGGAAAATTGTATTTTGTTCCTTCAACGTTCCTATCTCTAGGAGAAAAGGGGATTTGGTACTTTCTGAAGGTAGTTTGATTTCTTAAATCACTGGACTAAAATGCAGTAGTTAATGTTAATAAATATTGTCTTTGTTGTTAAGCTTGGAGTGATCAGCAGTGCCACAGGCTAATCTGTGGATTTGCCTGAGGTGGTGTTGTGAGCCTTCAGAGTGATATATTTGAAGATGCGCTCATCCATTGATTTACTGAATAAAATTTGCACCCTTAACAAAGACCTGCCTATAGCATTAGCTAGGTAGATAATTTTATGCATATTTTTGAAGTGGTATTTTACAAAGTCTTTTCCTTTTTAATTCCTTTAACATTGCTTTCTTCTGTGTGTTTTTTTTTCTTTTTTTCTTTTTTTTTTTTTCTCTTCCAATCCTAATCATTTAGTATTAGGAAAACTGTTGTTTTCAATATCAAACAAAACTTAGACCCTACCAGAAAAAAAGTGTTGGGAACAAAAGCAGTTTCATATCATCATAGACCACGAACTGTGAAAGCTATGCAAGCTCAACTAATCTTCTTGCACATTAATATTAATTTTTTTCTGTCTCCTGTGGGTTTTTTTGTTGCTTGCTTTGTTGGTATCCACTTGTTCTTTCCTACCTCACCGTTAGATTGCACCTTCTGTAGACTGAGAATGAACCTGCCTGGAGCTTGTACAGTGTCTTGCAGAAAGGCGTCTTCACTGATGGGTTGGATTCTTTACATGTTACTCCATCCTCTGAATCTGATCTTTGTTTTATTTTATCTTGTAATTCTTGTAACCTGCTCCCTCTTGCTTCTGCAAGTCTTTGGTGAGGACGAGTGTCAGGATTTTGTGTTGGTGAATATCAGTAACTGTGCCTCTTCTGTATTACATGAAGTTCTTGAATGCTAAGAGAGGGTGAAATGGAAAAATAATAGGAAACAATAGTGCTTATGTAAAATACATGGCACTGATGAATTTTACTCATGAGCTGCAGTACACCTTTGCCAGCAGGGCAAATCTGTGAGAGAGTCCTCCCTCTGATCAGGGGTCAGGGCTGCCTTTACATCTGGAGTACTGTGACAGCAGTCCTGAGGGTGTGTATGCTGGTTTCCCAAGAGCGATTGCTGCAGGATGGGCATGACAGCCTTGGTGAAGGCCCCTGGCTTTTCCTCCCCTGCCTGCTTTGCTCAGGTAATCTGCAGCAGCTGTCAAGAGTTTCCCTTTGATTCCTCTGGCTTCAGCAAAGCTGCAGGGGCACTAGAAACCTGGCCCTGACCCCTGCTGAGCTGGTAGAGATAAGAGCAACATCATCCCTGATGAAACCTATGTGCCATTGCCCTATTTCAACTTGGGGGACGCTGGAGGTTTGTTTTCCAAGGATGAGCAGTATATGCTGATCCTCCCTGTTGCTGGTCCCGGTGATGCCAGCTGCGTGTGGCCTGTCCCCGGTGCCCCCGTGGGTGGTGTCTGGATTAGGGGTGGGTGGTCAGCGGTTCCCTGTGATTACATTCCTACTTGGGAGAGCTGGAAGGAGAAAGCAGGTGTTTTTTAGATCAGGTTATGCTCAAATTTGGTTGGGAGCTGCTCTCTGTGTTGTGATCTACTGCAATAAGTGTCATCACCGGATGTCTGGGGACTAGTCAGCAACAAGATCAAAAATGCAGAGCTGCCGAATTGGTCCTGTGTTATTTGGGGCTGTTTGCCAGGCTCAGTGGAACAAACATCCCTTATTTCTCACTGTCCCGAAGTAAACAAGCTTCTTAAATGTCATTGTCTTATTATTTTTAGCTTCAGCACGGATTCGTGAGCTATCTATGCTTGGGTAGGGTGCTCTGCAGTTGATCCAGCTCTTTTCCTACAAAGCACCTCCAATGAACTGATTTGAAAATGGCTTAATGTGTAATCTGCAATGTGAGGAGGCTGGGAGTGAGAAGGTAGGGGTCATTTTGGGTGATTAAATCATTCCCTAAATACTGATAGACAGTTTGAACATATACTGTTCAGATTAACTGCCTCCACTTTATAAATGTACCTGCTTGTCTGTTAAAATAATTTGTTTTCCTGCAGGTAAAAAATGAATGTTCTAATTTTAAATTAATCTGGATTAACTTTTATTAACACAGTCTGTTTTCTCTTCATTTTGACATCATGTGCAACTCCGCTAGGTAGGTTCAATAGTTTTAGCATTTGAACCTGTATGTGAGACCTTTTGAAGCGTGTAGGTATTGCCGATTTGCGTTTTCTTGAGCTTCCATGTCACTCTGTTTAATAATAATATTTTTTAATGTCTAGAAATGTAGAGGGATGATACAAAGGTTATCCCTTATTATTTCAACCTACAAACACTCTTCTTTGAGGAGCTGAACTTTGCAATAGCTCCCAATTTACAGCCCCTCTAACCTCCTAACATGCAATGTTAATCCCAGCATAACTGCTGAAGGGTACGTGTAAAACATTTACAAATGTATTTCTGCACAGGCTTGTAATGTCATGAGATTAAAAATGTATATTCCTTCCTCAGTTTTTGCTGTTATCAAAATGTCAAGATCGTGGCTTTGTTACTATGTGGGCAGAGTTAGCTTGGCTTCAACCTTTCCACGAGGTGTCGGAAATTCCTTTCTGAAAACATTCCAAGCTCCGAAGTCACTTAGCCTCAAAGCATTTCTCTTCATCTTGATGCTGGTGGTGCTCATCTGGCAAGCTGTGGGTTGAAGGCAGCAGCCGGACGGTCCCTGTTGGTGGTGCAGCTGGGAACCTCGGGCAGCCTTGCTCCCTTATGGCTGCCCGAGGGCTAATCCAAAACCTGGGTGTGGGCATGGGAACCTGCTTACAGGCACCTGAGCTGCTGGTGTGCCCTGTAAGAATTAGTATGTAAGTGCTTTTTGTATGGAGCATTATGAATATCATCGTATCAGTGCTTAAAAAGCAGAGTGAAACAGAGCTCTTCCTAATAGTTCACTTTTGTGTGTCTCATGGCTTCCTAATAAAAAAAAAAACCCATACCTTAGTTTGTTAATTCTTTTTACTTCTTTTAGAGCAGTCAGAAATGTGATTTTATCTATTGGACAGGGGAGTTAATCTCTTTTCCCTTTCCCTTTCCATCTCCAAAAAGTGGTAGGAAAGAAGAAAATACAAACGTAGTGTTTAAATTGGTTTTCCCCCCTTTTTGGAAAGGGCTTTTCTTACCTATTGACTCCAGTTTCGGTTTTGGAAACTGACAGTGTGCAACTCCCAGTTTGCCTTACAGTGACTGTAGGAGTGCTGGATGGGGACTAAAGTCAAATATTCCTTTGACCATTCAGCCTGATCAAGCTTCGCTCTGCTGTGTCAGTGCATCTCTGCAGTTTTTCCAGATTTACAGCCCCTAATCCAGGGCAGCTTTTCAGGAGTTCCAGTTTATGATATTCCTTAAAAGAAAAAGTTTTTTGCCCAAATGTTAAACTTTTCTGTTCCTGTATATTCCTACTGTTTGAGGAGATAGTGTACAGTGGGAAATGTCTTTTTAGCCTCATTCAAAAAAAAAAGGCTGGTTTTGTGCCTTCCTTAGATTTTTCTCCTTTACTGTGGAAAAACTAGCTGGTAATTCTCCCTTTTGTACAATAGTTTTGAAAATGTCACTGGAACAAATTACAAATGATACAAAAGTGCTGTTGGTCAGATGGCTTTGCCTGAGCCTTTGCATTGATGCAGCTGGACACTGCTGGCTGTAATGGAGTCAAATCTCCTGTCAGACGCTTCAAGGGCAATATATTCTTCCTTGTTTCCAGGTATTTTCTACTTTTGATACTTACTCAAATTCTACTCAGATATTTATTCTTTGTAGTGGTTTTAATATTGCATTGCTGAGCAATATTACTGACAATGCAATGTCTGAAGAGATGTGCTTAGTTTTTAAAGTATTTTTATTAATAGTGACTATATATTTGCAAGATCAGCCTTTTACAGAGTGCCTCACTTTATTTATTAATTTGTTTGTTTTACCTACTGAGACAACAGGCTAAGCACACTGTCAGCTTTAAGCCAGTGCCAGTCGAACACACAGATGGAGAAAACCCATTGAGTGCCTGCCCTTCAGGGTGGGTGTTCCTTGAGTACAGATGTGCATAGCCAGAAGTCGCATTTGCTTAGTTTGAGTTTTGTTTCAAATTCTCCTTCTGTTTAAGGACTTCCTCTGTAATTCTGTGGTGTTTTTCTCTTAAATAGGCATGTAGAAGAATCAGGAGGTGAACTACTGGTTTCAGAGGGATGTTGTGATTTTAACTGAGTGGTGGTGTAAGCTCTTAAATCGTGTATGATCTGTTTGGTCTTTCAAATCCCCTCTAGAAGAGATACTCAGCAGATGTATTGTAGCTAGACTCTTGGAAAAGGTTACAGTCTGGAGAGGAATGTCCACTCTATACTTTAAATCTCTTTCCATTAAAAGTTTCCTTTGTTGCCAAGGAAATAAAACAATGATTATGTTATAGGGCTGACAGTTTGCTAATGATCCATATTCCCAGAACAAGGCTAACCTTGTTAAACTGTTGAGGATGATATAATATTCAAAGATTCTTGTTAAAGGATGATGTAAAATTCAAGGATTCTTGTTAAAGCATTTGATGGGACTAAAATATAGATCTACCCCCTCATCCCATTTCTCAAGGGGAGAGAGGACAGGACCTCCTATTTTATGGATTTTGGTAATTGTAGCAAGTAATTAGGCTCGCTCTCCTCCTCTGGTGATGTAAAGAGCTCCACAGACTCTCTAAGCTCTGCTGCCTTTAGTGAGGATTAAGTGTGTTGGGGTTCTCCCTGCTGCATTTCCTGCTGCTGCTTTTTACTGTTCCTTCAATGTTGTAGGTCTTCGCTGGGAGGAGGAAGAGTTGTTACTCATGTCCCATTCATAGCTGTCTTGTTCCTACTTTCTTTCTTTGTTGTGAGAGGTGTTATTTTTATCCCTCTCTTTTTTCCTTCAGTCCACATACTTGGGAAATAAGATACGGAGACTGTGGTTGCTCTCTCTGTTGCAGTTACTGATGCTTGCCTTAAAGATATTGGATTTGCATTTTTACTATGTGCACTGAGAAGGAGGAGGATGCAAACGGGTATCTGTGCTAATGGTAAAATGGTGTTGACTCAAATACTGGTCACTTTTCCTCCCTCTTCTAATTTGTAACATCAGTGTAAGACTCAGGAGTGAGCAATTTCCAGTGACACTATGATGCTGCATCTTCGTCCTCTTCCCCCAGCTGTTTCTGAGAAAGAGAGAAGTGATATTTTTCCCTATTTTTGAAGCTGGCAAATTTGGTGATGGCTGTTTTATTTAATAAAGAGGAAACCCAAGTGGAGGCAGTCTGAATTATAGCTTTTTTTCCTGCTATGCTTGTTCTTGGCTTATGTTTGGGCAGGTGGTCCTCAGTGGTATCAAATACCAGGAACCTTTGAGATTAATGGAAAACATTCAAATACATTAAACTGTCTCAACAGACTGTGTTACCTGTGGCTGTGTGAGGCAAGAGGAAACCTTTCTTTTATTATGAACAACGCCAAGCTGCACCACAACACCTCTTTTGAAGCAATCAGCAACTGCACTGTCTTGCTGTGTAGCCTATTTCTGTTTTAAAAGCTTGAGCCTGGATGACATAGTAGTATGAGCAAGTTTTATGTTGTCTCACTTTGTTAGGTCTAGTTGAAGTTACTTAGGGGCATGAGAATGTTGCTCAGAGGGAAAAAAGATGGCCAGCTCCTGCAGGCTCAGTGAATTTCCTTACGAGAGAAACTTCTCCCCTTCTCTGTCTCCATTCATAGTGGCTAAGTATTATAAATCAAATGTCTAAATCATTTACTTCTCCTACATGTATGGTAGGATTCTCTCCTTTAACTTGAGCACAGTTGTTATTAATAACCTTTGGAAATAATCATTTTGTAGTAAGGAGTGGAAACTGACTTGTTGGTTTAAATGACCAAGGTGTCAAAGATGACCAAATAACGTGGCTGAAATATGCAGAAGATATCAAGTTAACCTTTGCCTACAATACTTCCTTAGAAGACTATCATGTAGAAAGATGATAAGGTGGAAAGACTAGCATTATTGCTGATCTACTGTACATACAAATACCAGTCTCTTTTTAACCAAGATTACTGGAAAAAATATCTTTACAAAATCAGTGGCATACCTTTTATCCTCCTTGTCTCCCCTCATTTTTCATGTTTAAAAAAACAAAGCAAACCAGAAAAAACAACCCAGTGTTGTTAGCTCTGAGCTAGAGTTTCAGCTGATGTAAGTTAATATATAGCTAGTAAACAGAATGAGGCTGACTCACAGGAAAGAAAAATGTTCCTTATTTCAGCTTCCAGATGCAGGAAGAAGGCAGACTGATTTTTAGAAACAGCTACAATTATGACAAATCAGATTAATCAAAATATTCTGCAGAAACATGGAGAATTCACAGGGTTCTCTTGTCCTGTGTACGCAGGAAGAGGCAGACATGATGCAAGTGGTGTGGTTAAATTAGGTCATGGCATGAGCTTCGGTGGGGCTTGCTAGTAAATAATGTGCACAGTGGAGGAGAGCTTCCTTCCTTAATTGTTTCCACCTGGTAGCTGGCTATTGTCAGACTGGGGACCTCTCTGCCCCTTCGAGCAGCACTTTGAGAAATACACAGTGCATTGCTAGTAAGTAGTGTTTGGGTAATAGCTAATTCTGTCTTGCTTCGTTTTACAAGGCAGTTTGGAAATGTGATAGAGCAGAATTCTCTGTTAGGAATACATGCTTTCCCACTGTGGTCTCACTTGGGAGACTGTTTTTCTGGGTATTTGTGTCACTGTTTCTGCTACTGCAAGAACCACAGCATGGTTTAGAAGATGAGTATAGAAATGTGAAGTGTTCCATCAACCTTTTAAACCACTGTGACTTCTTTGTTTAAGAAAAATGCACCCAGAAGTTATAGAATACAATAGAAGACAAATAAAGAGTCCTTTTTTATACTCTTAATTTAGCTACTAGGAAGGAAATTAATACATAAATTTTACGCATTTGCCTTGCCTAACACAAAAAAAGAGGGAGGAGAGGACATGCGTACGAGGTGTTATCACTACCCTATCATGAAAAAAACCATAATGAATTCTAATGCTTGCTCTCACTCTCTGGAAATCGGCTCGTTTCATCTAATGCAGCTGTGGAGTTGCTCAAAAATTCAGTCCAGTTTTAGTAGCTGAAGGCTAGAATATGAAAGTCCCTCCTTTTGTAGTCTGTGCCTTTTTGAAACTGTACTTGATTTCTGCCTTCAAAGTCTGGAGGTCTTGGAAGAAGTGAAATGGGATAAGCTTTCATCAGGAATCAACTGAAATTTGAAGCAATCAGCTCAAATTTAATTTCTCTGAAATTATGGTACTGTAGCCTAATTAATAGTTTGTTGTATTTGTTGATGGGTTCGGGAATCAAAAATTCAAAATTAAACTAGAGCAATGAAAAATGTCCCAGTCTAGAGTCTTTCAGCTCTCTAGATGTATTAATAAATGTAATTATATTGGTTACAGATGCCCATTACTTGTGTTGGACAGATAGCTTTCTCACGATTGAATACGGGCATTCGCTTGTATGCCTACCATCCCTGACGTTAAGCAGGAGGCAGAAGAATGTGTGTTGCTGGGGGATCATCATCTGCCTGGGCTCCCCTGGCTTCCAGGAGCTGCTTGGTATTCGTTGTGGAATATTCAACAGGGGTGAATCTGCCTCAGTATGTTGGAGTGAGGTTGCATATTTCATTAGAGCCTGATTTGTTTCTCATGGGGAAATACCAGAGGCTTCAGCAATTATCATACTTGTGAGATTGGGAGAAAGATGCTTGGATGAAATCTATCAAAGAAGACTATCAGTGCTCACTTAGTAGCTCCTTTGTGAATAATTTTGAACTGAATTTGCATGATTGTAGCAGACCTAGAAAACCTTTGCAACAATTATCCAGTGATACCACTATGTCATCAGCTGGAGATAATAGGTACGCTTCTTCCAAACCTTTTTCATGGACTTTTCTGGCGTCTTCAGAGCCTTCTTTTGCCTCCCTGGGGGTATTCTGAGACAACATGGGTGCACCACAGAGAAGACAGGTGAAGAATCGGGATGGGTGGGTAGGAAGGAAGAGAGGTGGTGCAGGATTTGACCCTGCATTTTTTAAAATCAGCATGATTTAAGGATCAAAGTCTTGCAAGGTGCATAAATCCCTCATATTGTAGCTTGGAAGTGCTCCATACGTTTCAGGTTCATGATCTAATCTAGGAACTGAATTGAGCCCATGTAACTTGCATGCTAAATTTTGAAATGCTTGCCAGATTTGGAAAAAAAGGAAATTGGAGAGTAAGTAGTGCCAAGTAAGCTCTAAAGTTGCAGCATTTTTTTCTTTATTTCAAGTGGTGGAGTAGGAAGCTGAGTCTTGAGCTGTAATGAAAAAGGAATTTGTGCCTTACAGTTTATATTGTTGGGAAAGTTATGGCTTTGTAAATGACAGAGTTCAAGACTGACAGAAAAAAATACCTTAAATCTGAAATAGCAAGTGCAGGCTTTTTTTTTTGGGGGGAGGGGGGGGGGCGTGGAGTAAGGGGGAAAGTGTGCAGAAAACTGTGGGATAATGTCATTTCTGTCTCCAGCCTATGGAAGTGGTTAGCAGCTGCTTATTGTCCTTAACAGTTTGTTTTTAATTGACAAGGTTCCCATCTTGAGAGTTTTGAATTGCATGCTTCTGTCTCATTGGGCTTGGCATTCTCTGTGCAGCATAAGAAGCCTGGCATATCTCTTATACCACTGTGGCAGAAATCAAATTGCATCAGAACAATCAGACATTGTGAAGTGAGTTGTTATTGAAGTCTCTTTTCCGAGACACAGCTGTTTCTCAAGCATATGTTATCACAACAGCTACAAGCCTCAGTAATGCTTTATGGGAAAGAATTATCACTGAATTACGATTTGTAAGAGGAATAAAATCTAAGTGAACACCCATCTTCAAAGAAGCTGAAGTACAGCTTGACTTGCACTTAGTGCCTTTTGGGTGTATTAATGTTTTTCATTCTGCAACATAGATTGCCTGAGGAAAAAACCTATTAAATATGCAAAGACCCCTTTCAAAGATGGTGTTACTGGGCTAGATAGTCTGTTCTGTGCTGATGCAGTTCCAGTATGCCTTGGCATGTGTTTCTGCTCGTGCATGTATAAAACTAACTTCAGAAGTATAATGCAATTTTAATTCCACAACTGCAATTGTAATAACTTGATTTGATACTTAGTATCAAAGCTGGAAGTAGCTTTGTCAGTGTGCTTGTAATGCTAATTAAAACACTCCTAGTGACTTATTTTTTTTTACAATTCCGAGATAATTCGGTAATTTTTAAAGATATAATAATTGATATCTAAAAAATATGTTGGCTAAGCTAAAGATAAGGGAAACATTAAAAGTACTTTGGAAACATACGTGTGAGCACTATCTAAAATGTTCCATTTTAGACTATGATAACACTTCACCTGCAGTACATCAGTTTCCTGAATTTCAATGGCCTTTGATTCAGTTCTTCCATGAATGACTGAGCTCTGCTAGAGCAGCAGAGCAATCTCTTCAAATGCATTGCCATGCTGTGCATGCATTTCTGCATTGTGATACTATTGCCTCCAGCAATTTTCCTAAAACTGTACTTCCATATCTAATATTCTTGGTTAGTAATTTAACCAATCTCCTCTATAAATGTGATCTTTTTGTTTCCACTTTGTTGCTGTTGTGCGTAGCTGTGCAATTGCTTGGCCTGATTAATATTATGGTTTATGGACAGTCTCTCTTCAAAGGATTTGGGAATCCCTCAACCATTTAGATAACATCTATTTTGTCATTACTCTCATATAGTTGTGTATGAAAACATAAAACTGAAACTCCTAAAGCAATTTGATTTTTCATTCAGATAAGAAGTCTTACTGTAAATCCTTGTTGACAGTGGAATGGAAACAGAGTGGTTTTAGCAACTCAGGTGGATGTACAACTGCTCCAGCATTCTCTGAGATGCTAAGAAATTGTTTCCTATGAGTAAATTCCTATAGGGTACTGTATGGCCATAGCATCTTTGGGTTTTTTTGTTTTTTTTTTTTNTTTTTTTTTTTTTTCCTCTGGAAAATTTTTTTATTAAAAGATGATGGCCTTGTATTTTTTTAAGTAAAACCATTTTTTGTCCTCTTCTGGAGAGCAAAGGTGTAATGAAAGAAGGGGTCTTGTGATGAGGCCTCTGCCTTTGTGCTGTAAAGGGAAGGCAGGGCAAGGATGTGTGCTGCAGAAGAGCTGGGGATAGACAAAGTCCTTTAAGTGTTCGTGTTCTGTAGTGAAAGAAAAGAAAGGTTGCAATGTGTAGCATGAGGAGTGCACTTGACCTTAATGATGCTCATGTTATTGAGTAAGATAAGGATGCCCTTTTTGATGTAAGTGTCTTTCTCTTGAAACTTTAACTTTCACAGCTGATGGGAAGGGCAGGAAGCTGCGTGTGGCTGCTTAATTAATTAGCAGAGAATATAATTGTGACTTGTATCCTTGATTTGTCATTGAGCATTAATGGTGAGTGACAACCTGAAGAATGTTCTTACAGACAGCCTGTCTCAAACTTCACGGCTGGGCTTCAGCTTGTCTTTAGCATCTGTGTTACATGTGTTGGGTACATGCCCAGGTTGTCAGAAATGTTGGTGACTCTGCTCTCTGCATCTTCATCACAGCATCAGGAAGACAAACTAGAGATCAGGAGGCCAGCCCGGCTTTCTGGCTTTCCCTCCTGCCTTGCCTTTGCTTTTGATGACTGAAGGAGTCCTTGATTACAGCTGCAATCTCTGCTCTCTGCTGTCAGAAGAGGAGTGCATGGGTAGCAGGGAAGGTAGCAGCCTGATCCCTGCTTGCTGCCTCCTGGAGGTGAGGTGGGACAGAAGAGAATCAATTAAGAGATGAAAATCACTTCTTAAAATAAACCAAGTAGATAAAACTTCCAAAAGAATGAAACTATTTGCAGGACATGGTGAAAGTTTCAACATTTGCATAATCACATTAATGTGTAAATCAAGTGCAATTCTTGCCTCACAGTGAGAGAGGCTGGTTTTGAATATTCTATGACATTTTTGTTTAATATTTGATAGTGAAAGAATTTTTTTAGAGCATGTAATTGAGTTGGATTAATGGATAAACAAGTTAAAAGTTATTTCCATCTGTGTTTCTTGTTCTACATAAATCCCCAATTTTCTATGCTCTCGTGAGTACTCTTAGCACTTTAGAGGTAAATTTTAGATGTTCATTTTACGTGCCATCAGAACCACTTTCTCAGTGAAAGCAGTTTCTAGTATTGAAGAATCATTTCTTCTTCAGTTAGAATACTGCTTAATTGAAAATCCTGTCTGTAAAAACTAATTCATACTTCCAGGTGACCTCCAGGTATGCTTCTAATCTAGTTGTTGGTATAGAAGAGTGCTTGAAGACCAAAGACAAAGAGAACATTTCTAGAGGGACTGCGGTCCTGGCTTAGTTACCTGACAATAATTTCATCTGTATCATTTAACACTCAATGCCTTTGATGCGCAATAGTAGCATTTTCTTCCAATTATGTTTTGTTTTGCAAGACTGTTAATTGATGTATTTATGCTTTGTGAAATGCTAGGCATAGATCTGTGGCATATTATGTTTTATAGGCTTCTGCTCTTTTGACAGTATTGTTGCCACCAGTAATGTAAGATTGATTTGAAATTGCATTGGTGATGCATCCAAATTGACCATGAGGAGCTAATCCATTTTTCTTCTGGGAAAGAAAATACAGCCTTCAGGGAAAATACAGCCTTTTCTGAAGGAAGACCTGATCTCCTAGAATATTAATTTAAAAAAAATTAAATTGTCTTAATATCTTAAGATATTTAAAATATCTTGCAGAGCTGCCTGAACACAGTTTAGTAATTATTCTGATTTAATCAGAAAAAAATGTGTTAACCTCTTTGATACAGGAAGCCTTGCAGAGTTCTTGAGCAAAGAGATTTATATCACAGTGTTCATCAAGATAGGCTTCCGTGGATTGTTCTGAGCTGCAAGCGCAGGGATCAGCTTTGGAAATGGATAGTTTCACAATTACTTCAAAGACAGCTTGCAAATGAAGTGTAAGTTTTAGTTAAGGAAGATACATCAAAGGTTTATATGCTTAAAGGAAATTTGGAATTGCTAAACTCTGATGTTTGGGGATAAGTCCTTAAAAGTGATTAAGAAGTTAACTCTTATCAGCATTTTGCATTGACAGGCAAGCCAAATCTTTGCCAGTGTGTCACATTGCCACTGTTCAAAGTGGAAGTACAGGAAAGTGCCTCACTAGGAATTAGTTGGTATAGTGTAATGTCCCAGTAGTCCTTTGACAATTATGCTTACTAAGTACAATAAGGTTCTTGGTGAGGAGAAATAACATCAAGAAATAACTGAAGAAAAGTGTATAGTATACCATATACAAATTGTAGGGGGAGGGAAATTCTTGGCAAGACATTTAGGAATGTTCCCATTTAAGACTATAAAGGTCCAAATAGCTTTTTTTTTTTTTTCTTTCTCCAAGAGAGAAAAGAAACACTTGCTTCTCAAAAAATTGTTGAATGTTTTGTCCCATTTTGTAAAATAATGACTCCTGCTGCTGACTGTCAACTGGTGAATGTAAGATCTCGCCTCTCATGGATATGGTACTTAAGATACTGTGTACTCTACATGTTAGTCACAGTTACAAGTTCTTATGAAGGAAGCCAGCAAATAAGGAGATAAGGCTGTGCTTAAAAATGTACAAAAATGACTGTAGACTCATTTATCTGACTGCTCTGGTACACACTGCATTAAAGTACATAATGAAGAACTACATCATGGTTCATTCAGGGTTTAATGTTCTTATGTTAGGCTTTTATCAAAGGCATTAAAAGAATGAATAGCTGTCGTATGTATAAATCATGTGGATAAGCAGAACGTGAAGCAGAAGTGATATATACTGCACCCCTTAGTGGCTCATCTGCAAAGCGTACTTCCCCTGGAGGGTTATATAGCTACCACTTCACTTGGCGTAGGTCTTGTGCTGAATCTTCAAGCTTCAAATTCTGTTTATTTATAACATTATATTTATTGTCTGAATTTGAAGTTGTTATATGGGAATAATGTGCAGTTTTTGCTGTTAATGGCTAGTGCATAAAAATAGTTAGGAAGAATCACAGAATCACAGAATCACAGAATGTTAGGGATTGGAAGGGACCTTGAAAGATCATTAGTCCAATCCCCCTGCCGGAGCAGGAACACCTAAATCAGATCGCACAGGAACGCATCCAGGCGGGTTTTGAATGTCTCCAGAGAAGGAGACTCCACAACCTCTCTGGGCAGCCTGTTCCAGTGCTCTGTCACCCTCACTGTAAAGAAATTTTTTCTCATGTTCAAGTGGAACCTCCTGTGTTCCAGCTTGAAC